>JAVQJF010037583.1:0-13175 GCA_036023855.1 Gadopsis marmoratus
TAAACAAAATTGGCTATAGGTGTGCATGGAGCGGAATCAGGACGTCAAGCCAGCTGTGCAAGTTTCATGTGGGAATAGAGCATTGAATTCCCAATAGGGGAAGACGGTAACTGTAATTATTTAATTAATCGTAAGCAAAATGTAGCTAGCCGCCATGCTAAAGTTGTCGGAGCCAGTAGAAATCCTTCAGAGTTCTTCCTCTCTCTTTTCTTATCGGAAAGGTTTAACGTGTGCCATGACGGTGCAGTTCTGGGGTTAAAGGCGATTACTTTTGTTTTGTTTTTTTTTGTTCTGCAGATGAGTTAAAATAATAAACCAGGTGTTAACATTTTAATAACCAGTTATTCTGTGAAATACATGTTTAAGTGGAGTACAAGTGGAATAATGGCAGTGGTTGGAGCTTGTATTAGATTCCTCAGGATAATGTTTTTATCAGCTGTAGTGGGCCTCTGAGATTTCAGGACCAGTGATATAGTGTAATAGTTAGCTCTGTCTTTTAAACACACCATGCACTTCTAGAAATCCTTACTCAATACTTGAGTACCATCTGCTGTCCTGACAAACTTAGCACAGTGTGGGGGGGGTTCAATTTCTTACACATTCTTGGTCAGATTTCAGACGTTTGGGCTATTTAGGTAAATGAGAAACAAAATATCAAACAAAAAGAAACCAAGGAAATCCTCTGGTGTTAACCAACATTGTAAGATATTGACTAATAACCTGAGCCCTTAATCATGAACAGTGCAGCTCTATGTCCCAATTGAATTGTTACTTGTACTTACCATCTTGGCCAGTTACAGAAGTAGTCCCATGTTGCGTTTTACACTAAAATATCCTGCCTAACTACAATGTAGTTATCCCCCTTTCTTGGATAATTTTTATTATGGAAATGAGATCCCCTCCCCGATACATTTACAACTTTTCATTTAGCTGCTGTTCAAATTTAAAGTTTTGTAAACAGGTGCAGCAGTAGAACATGCGTCAAATCCTAGATTGCCGAATTTACATGCAACTAAGGTGAGGAAAGGTTTAAAGGGCTTCAAACGATATTCCCGTCACTCGATTGTCTGAATGCATCAGTTTACTCCGTATTTATTCTGCTAGGATGTGTGACTGCAGTGAAATCCCCATACTCATGGAGATTAACTCGTCATAGTAATTTTCAGATAGGGGGGTAAGACTATACCACAAAGCCACCCGCAATTGAACATCACATTCTTATAGGCCTCATTTTGTGAATTTGAATCCAACATATACATGCAGGTCTTCAGACAGCCTAACCTGATAAGTTGTCTTAAAGCCACAGTGGAAAGCTGCTGTTCTATGCTATGTGAAAGTGTGGCATTATGGGCTATTGTGAGACTGGCTCTGTTTACCTGCAAGTACAACTGATGGTCCAATTTTTTTATCACTATCGTCTAGTGTTTTTTAGTTAACTAAAGGGATATATGTGATTTTACTTCAGTGTTCAAAACTTATGGAAGTGTATCCGTTCTCTGCAGCATAAAATGTCAAAGAATCCTAAATTAAGTATTTTCAAAAATACATTTTGTTGCTCAAGTTAGTGAAAATTCCACTAAAGTATTGCTTGTAGAGGAAAAGACATCTTGGAGCAAGAGTAATTGGACTGTTTATTTGTGTGGCACTTAATCATTCTCAAAATGCTTTACAGCTCCTACACTATGGAGCAGTAAATGAGAACTATGTTCAACGAGAGCAATAAATGCCCACAAATCATCACTAAAAAAAGTCTCAAGAGTTTCAACCTGACTTAATGAACATTTGCATTAGATAAGATTGACAGCGACGTAAATGTACCTGACTTCTTGATTTTGTGTCCTCCTCTAGCCTGAAGAAATCGATGTGTTAATAGGAAAGGACCGGGAGGGATTCTTCACCAGTGGGATGACCTTAGGCAATAAAAAGTGCTCCGTAATCAGAGACAGCCTCCAAATTGACAGCGACTGGACAATGGACATCCGGACAAAGAGTCAAGGAGGAGAGCCAACATACAACGTTTCTGTAGGCAGAGCCGGCAAAGGTGAGCCCCACGTTCAGCGTTGTTGTACAAACATTTTAGTAGTAGTGCTACAGTGACACAGTAGCCTGCTCTGATATAGTACCATTAGTTTAGTTACATTTATAACTTTTGTGTTGTCTGTGCATGTGGAATAGATCTTGAATGCACCTTTCCTCAATATATGATGTACACAGGTGTTAAATGTCTGTGAATCACAGGATATTACCATTGAATGTCACTTGATTTTATGATGGGGGGGGGTTGGTGGGAGGGAACAAGTGCATTTCAGCTAAATGTAATCTGTAGAATACTCATTTTGTTTTAGAGCCGACTGGAAAGTTCATATTGAGGTGAATTGGGTCAGGGTAAAGGGGAATTTCCCTTAAATTACATCTTCCATGTCAATAGTGTTGTCTATAATGGCTGTATTGCAGTTTAATTTCACTTATGCGATTTTGAATTTGTTAGCATTGGTAAGACGATATGTTTTACAGATGAACAAATCACAATGCTAAAGCAATCACTGCATACTTTTTTTTTCTTGCAGTTTCCCCGTTTGTGTGGTATCTATCTTACAGCTCTGGAAAAATTAAGAGACCACTCCAATTTTTCCTAAATTCACTTTACACAAATGCATACCTATAAATGGTAAAACCAGAGAACTGATAATTTTGCAGTGGTCTCTCACTTTTTTCCAGAGCTGTATATATGTCTAGAGAGACTTCTTGTTGTTAACCTGCTCTTGAAATATTTTTTGCCCTTCTGATTCAATTGTTAGATCTGACTTTTCAATTTAGCTTGTTCGTTTTCCTGATTTTATTCTGTGGTTCAGATTACAAGATCTATAACATGTAACGCATAATTACGTTGCATCCTTTATGGACATGGTATTGCATAATGGAGTACTGTGGAGAACTAAATGTCAACCACAGTGACTCAAATTGAAGATGTATCAGTTGGTTTTAACTTCTACAAGCATCCAGCTTGTGGACCATAACAATAAAGCAGGCACATGGTTTGTGCTCAGCATAGGTGAAACACTTCACCACACAAGTCACAACTTACTCACAAATCCGTGTTTGAAGGCTGATTAACTTTTTTAATGTGCTTGAATCAAATGAAGTGTAATGGGTATTCAGTGTTTATATGAAATTTCTGATTTGATGCATCAATTATGTGAAATCAGCCCTGTGATTGACTGGCGACCAGTCCAGGGTGGTGGTGACCAGTACCCCCCCCCCCAAGCCTCTCACCCAATGTCAGCTGGGTTCAGCTCCAGCCCCCCCGCGACCCTCTGTGGATAAGTGGTATAGATAATGGATAGATGAAATCCTCCTGAGAATTAAAACCTTGGTCGATGTTTAGCTTTAAATACACGTTGCTGTCAAATAATAAAATGTGATTTGTCGTACAAAATTGGTACCAGTTTAGGAAGTTGTGTCTATGATGGGGACTTGCCTTGCAGTTGGACTTTGATGTTGCCTGTATGGGCCCCGATGCCCTGTCCTGCCCACTTTTCCCACCACACCACTAAAAGTTACAGGGGAGACTGGATCTGGTTCCTAGTCTCCAGGCACTGGGCTCACTCTTGGAGCTCTTGAACAACTTCCTGAACTGCATGCATCTTCCTCGTTCCTGGCTAACACACCACCTACTCTTACAAGTGTGACTCTGTTCCTGGTAAAATGCATATTCAGGCACTTCAGGGCTCTTACATGTATTGAGGAGAGGTCCCACAAGCATGCTCCTGTATCTGCATGTGTGCTTCATTAGTCCAGGTTTAGTGTTCAGTAGAAGCTTCACTTTCCTATTCTTTGCTGCTGGCATGGTGTATATTGAATACAGATGGACACCATAAAGAAGTGTCTGCAAATAAAGTGCAGTAATTTCAGATGGTACAGGTGGGGAGATGAACACCAATCTACTTCTGTTTAACAATACCTGACTGCTAACTAAAGTTAGAAAGTAACTGATTGGCAGCCATTTGGATTGGAGTAGACTTAAATTGTAAAAAACAAAACCCATCCAGGATGCAAATTGTGGCTTGGGCTTATTGACCAGACGTGTCAACTAAATACATCAATATAGGTACTGTATATGGTGTTTTTGTTAAGAGGTATTGTGGATTTAACACTTCATTTCAGTTGAAACTGTCTGAATTTGCGCAGAGCTAGTATAAATGTTATATTTACTAAAGTGACTGTATTCATACGGTAGTGCACTCCGGCTGCACGATTGTCAAAAGCATTGAGGTAGATTCAGACGTGTTTCAAAAGAACTCTGATGCAATATTGTCTAAGCCTGATTGTGTTTTTTTTTTTTTTTTAAAGTTTGTAGCACAACTCAATTAGACTTCAAATTGTGACTTGGTTTGGCTCCAGTCCAATAGTAATCCCTACTGTGAGGCCAGTGCACACCAATGTGGAAATATCAAAAGTCAACATGCTGCATAAACTGCAGCTCTGAGCCTGGGCCTTGTTACTTGGTCATCACAGTGTACAGACTGACAAATGGCTTTGCATGCATCCTTTACATTTCTGCATCTTTCTAGTTGTGATGTCTTGTTGGTTCACCACCAGCAGCACTGATAAGAAAAGGAGTGTTTAGGCTCGAGACAGCCTTCAGACCAAAGCGCCACTGTACTTTCTGTGCCATTGTCGTCCTCTGTAACTGTCTCATCTGCCTGCTGCTTTTGGCTCTGTGTGCTCTTCTCTATTCACTTGTGTGATCTCCGCACCTTCTCTAAATGTTCCTTCTGTCTCTTTTCTTTCAGTCTTGGTGTTGGTAATGGGCAAAGAAGGGGTCCATGGAGGCGGATTGAATAAGAAGGCATACTCAATGGCTAAATACTTGAGGGATTCAGGGTTTTAGTTGAGTAGTTTTGACATAGCTTATGTGGCGTAGTTGAGGGAGAGAAAACGACTGAAAAGGGAGAGGGGGGGGGAGAAACAACTTAAAAACGGACCAAAAAAAAAACAATTACTGTCAAGCCCATGTTTCCTGCCCAAACAGTTCCATTTAACAAAATCCCAGGAGTATTTCTAACAAGTGCAGGGTTCAGGCACTGTTCTCAACAATGTAGCCCCACATTTAGCATGGTGGCAAATGTATATTCTTTTCCAGCCCTGCTATCACCATGTCTGTTCATTTATTTTGTTTTTTTTCCTTTGTGTACTCCAGCATTGGTTTTTGTCATGGGGAAGGAAGGTGTCCATGGAGGACAGCTCAACAAGAAAGCATTTCAGATGGCTGAGTACCTGAGGAAGTCCGGATACTAAAGCAGCCTGTACCCAGCCACCTAGCAGCTCACCCTTACCACCCTGTTGCATTTCACACTACTCCCAGTCCTAGTTGGTAGATACTTTGGTTTTCTTCTTCTGCCTTCTTCCCTCCCCATTTATTATCCCATGTTTTGTTATCTTCCCCTAACCCATCCTCTTTCCTCAACATATTTGCGCTGTGTACTCTTCCCACCTTTTTATTTTATTTTTTTATATAAACACTAAGTTGAGTAATAGCAAAGATGAGAATGTTGCTAATGGGATGTCATGACAAATCTGTACTTAATAAAGACCAGCGAAACATTCTGGCCAAACACTCAGACAACGAAAGCTATAGCGTCAATTTGAAGTAGATCTTTCTTTTTCTTTCAGTCATGGTACCCATTACTTAACCTTACTCGAACCCGGTCATACGCACTCCCTCCCTGAGCAGCCGATGCCTTTGGAGCACTTGAGCAGTAACCAAGCTTGTCATGTCTTCCTCTTTTATTTCCCCCAACTTGTGTGGGGGAGGGCAAGACGGTGTGCATATCTCAGTCCACGGTTTCCCTCTCCCACCACTACACTACCCCCACCCCCGCTCAGCTCAGTTGACGGTCATGAGCGATTTGTGAGCGATGGCATCATCCAGATGCTGGTAGCCTCTCCTCCATCATTGCAACCTCCCTGGCTACACATCAACCCATGGACATTCCACAGTAACAATGGCTCAGGCACTTAATACTGTTTATTTTGTTTGCCAGCTCCTGTAATTTCTTTAGTTTTTTTTTTATTTTTTTTTGAAAGGCTGCCGTTTTTGGACAGTAGATATCCCAGCATATTACCATCTGGAGTGTGTCCAGTTAGAATATTTTTTTTTTTCTTTTTATAGGACCAAGTGTAGTCGCAGCTCGAGTGTTTATACAGTTGCTCTAAATCATGTGAAGGATGACTGCTAATGTTTCTCTGAAGGAAACGCTAACCAGACAGTAATACTATGGTTTTAAAAACAAAAATGACGCTACAGGGGAGGTAAGGGTGGGAGTATCGGAAGAAAATTCTCATGTCATTTGTTTTTTCTTTTTTTTTCTTCCCTTATTGTTTAGAAAACTGCATTTGTACAAACCCATGCTGTGTTGACAACTACAAAACTGTGGAATAAATTGCCTTCTACTCTAGTCAGTTGAGCTCTGGGGTATCACACGGTCTGTCCATGCTCCGTACTGCTAACTGTAACGTCCAATTTAATAAAAGTTGTTTATCAAAAGTAGAAATGACACTGAATGCGAGATGGGATTGGTTGGAAAGAAGATGCTTATGGTTGTCTTGTCAAACTAGAGAACCTGTGTATCCTGTGCCATAATAGAGAGATCTGTTGTAAGATGGATTTTACCCACTGTCCACTAAGATGTCATTTCATTGGCACTTTATTCATTTATTTTCTTTAGCTTCAGCTCCACTATTTAGGCCTTGTGGGATGTGTACTCATAAAGAAAACGACCTGTTTCAAGTCCTGTTTGATGATTTGTTCATTCCCTCTTCCTCACCACTTTTGATTTCTTACATCTGGGATACAGTCTCTTTAATGCATCTGATTTCATATGCATAAAACCAAGAAATGCCATAAATTGATTTATCACCTTGTTTACAGACAGATCAAATAAATTTATTCCAACCAGATAAATGTTTGCTGCTTCTTGTTTTCATACTAAACACTGCCTCTGTAAAAGGAATAATTATAGTAAATATGGTTATTTGCAGTCTTGTTAACGGATTAGCTCAATACCACGTGAAGCTATATGCAGCAGCCAGTTAGCTTAGCACAAATACAAAGGGAAGGGGGGGTGGCTAGCTTGGCTCTGTCCTAGTGGCAAATAAGTCTTCTCGTGACGTCTGTTTAGGCCTCAAAGATGATGTCAAATTCCAAAATATGTAAGCTGCATCAGTTATTGGACCAGAAGGAGTCGTTCTCAAATTACCAAGTGTTGGCATGCCTGCAGAAGAAATGTGGAACGATCTGAATTCTAGCATCCATTCAGTAAGCCTACTTCTTGATAGGCCCCAGGGGAAAAAACCTAATCATTACCAAAGGGCTCTTCACTATCTGCACAGCTGTTGATCTGCGTTATGAGTGTTTCTATGTTGAGTTTCAAGTAATTCATGACCATAAACAGCTGACAAAACTATCTCACCCTAAGGTCCATTTAGTAGCTGCACTCACTCTTGATATCTGCAGATGGAGATTTAAAACTAAACTTTAAGCCCATGAGCCAAGCACTCTGGGCTGGGGGGCGATGGTAATTTGAACGTGTACATTTCCATGACAACATGACAAACTGATTATCATGTGATATGAAAGCTTCAGAACTACTAAATGATTTGTTCAGGTTATTTTTTCAACTGGTGGTGTTGGCACATGCAGGCAAGAAAAACACCATCTTTGTTACTTACGGCATTTTACACCTTTATCATATAGCCAGCAGGGAATTGAGAGTTGTGGTTAATGACATGCAACAAAGGTCCAAAGCCAGACACTAACCAGAGCATTGGTGTTAATGGTATGCACTTTAAACCCCAAGGTAACCCCCATCAATTTCTGAGAAATTAGATATTTGACAAGAGTGTAGAGGTCCCATAATTTCCACTTGCTAATGAGCCATGTCCGACTTAATCAGGCAGGTTTGTATTAGATAATCGGGTCATTACACTGAACAAGTTTACTGGAGCCTACGTGTTTTCTTGTTAAAACCCCAGAAGAACACTGGCTGTACATGTTCAGTGTCAGAAAAGGTGAGTAAATTACAGATCATGAACTGTTTCCTTGTCGAGTGTAATTTTCATTTTATTGAAGTGAGTTCATATTGAGTACATACATGAGCAGGAAAACACAAGACAAAATTTTTAAACTGAGAAAAGGCAAAAAGGTTTCATGAAATCAAGCCAGGACACGAAAACAAAAAACTTAAGTATATTTACTATAGCTGTATTAAAATGAGATAAGGTCAATCATGTGTATCACAAGGCCTATCAACTAATAACTGCTCATTTTAAATGAAGTGATCAGTCTGGAGCAGCCAAAAGAAGTTTCCCCACAGGCAGCGTGGACAGTTTTCACTCAAGCTTCTCTCCACACCTCCAACCCACAATGTAATGTGGCGTCACACGGAGAGCACATTCTTTCCTTTGACTGTTTCTTAGTGTGAATCACTGTAACAGATAAACTGTGGCACAAAACACAAACAGGAGCAGCTAAGCTCCTTCTTACATCAGACTAAAAATCAATTGGCAAAACAACTTGTGGCTTTAAATGTTTCTATACTTTCTGAATGTTAATTTAATTTTACAAAAAGGATGCTGCATAGCTGTTCAAGGTGTGTGTGTGTAGCATGAACATGTATGTACAATAATAAAACGTCCCCATCATCTGAAACAAGAGAGCAGGAGATAATCAAAAGGTAAACGAGTAACTTAGTGTGATCTATACTTTTTATATACACAGTACTTTTACTGAACTTTGTGTCAAGTGATCTTGTGTGCCTGGGACCTATGGACGTTCTCAGTCATTTCTTCATCGTCCTATGATTAAATACAGTATAACAGTCTACTGTACATCAGTCCTGTCAAATCTGCCAAGCTGGCCCCTAAAGACATGCTCACTGACTTCCTGCCACACACCTGGAAATCAGCACTTTATCCATAATCATGTTAAAAAAACAAAAGATTTGTATTTGAACTTTGGGGGGATACATTACAATGTCTTGTAAGCAGTGACAGAAGAACTCGGATGATGAATCTGGTTCGTGACCCCAACGAAAGTCTGCAGCTGTGAGGTTGGGGAAGGCGGGGCTTAGCGACCAATCACGCCGGACAACGATCAGTCAAGCTCGGGGCAGGTCGTGCTTGTGGTCTTCAGAGGTGGGCTGCTGCATCTGGACCACCACGGTCTCCACGGTGACCTCTTCCTCGCTGTCGCTGCTGTCCAGCTCGTCGTCTTCGTACTCGGAAGACTCCTGGTCGTGCTCTGAGCGCGACGCTCCCGACATGGTGCCGAAGGAGTGGGCGCTGGTGGAGGCTAGGGAGCGCAGCAGCGGGGTGCTCTCCGACACCTCTTCATTCTCCTCAGGGCCGCTCTCTCCCTCGTCTGAATCAGAGTCACCCTGCGAGGGGACCACTTTCTGCTTGCAGACCGGACACGTCTTCTTAGTTTTGGTCAGCCAGGGGTCCACGCACTTGCTGTGGTAGGCTGAGGACAACAAAAACATGCATTTAAGTACAGATGCCCAAATACTCCATGTTGTTTCCTTTTACTTAAAAAGTCTGAACATTTTTTACATTTTTCAACAAATCCCATGGAAAGACTAACAGCGATTTGATGGTACTAATTAAGTTTTGCCTATGCATGCAAAGACTGATATAGCGCCATAGAGACCCTAACCCTGCTATTCAAAACTATTAAAAACACTTTAATGAGCCACACTGGGTGACATGTTACTTCATTATCATGCACATGGGTGCTGTAGTTTATTCTGAGTAGATCCCAAAATAATACTTGCTAAAGCACCAAATCTGCAGCTGAAAATAGTCCCCAGCAATTCCACTGTCCACTCCTGTTTAGCGTGTGTCAACAACAAGTAAATATTGGTGATTTATGTCTTCAGTAGGAACATGTAGGATGGTTGGTTTTGGTCTTTTCATGGGATTTGTTGACTGACAAAAACATAGAAAATTGTCAGTCTTATCGTTTACGGAGGCCACAGAGAACATACATGATGTTGGCGTTTCCCTTGATAGCTCTAGATGTGCTTCGAACGCAGAGCAAAGGTTAAGATTCGAGAACAGGGTAATTGTAAGACACCGTTGCTGGTTGCGAGGGGAAAAGGTTTTGAATCTTAACATTTGGAAATCGGTGTTCCCATCAGTTGGCCTGTGTCGTTGAGTCTGGCTCGGTGCGCCTGAGAAAGGTTAAAGGGTCATGTACAGTGCAGAAGTGTTCAGACTCACCATGAGAACATGGCAGGACTCGGAGTTTGTCGCCTTCTTCGTATTCATCCAGGCAGATGGCGCATACATCATAGTTGTCCCCTGCGTCAAAAACACAAGACATATTCATCTTCTGACTGTTTTTAACGGAACACGCTTGTTTGAAAGTGCTTTTCTGGGCATTGATAGAACTCAATTCTCATACTCGAGTCTCACATCCCAGAGTAAGTGCATTATTGTTGGATACCTGTACAGCTCTGACATAGACTCATCACAGCTAGAAATTCATACACATAGCTGGCAGGCAACTGACATCAGCGGTTAAGAATACGAGTCATCAGTAACATTTAATCCAACACTGATGAATCTAATGCCAACCCTAAAAACATTTGCATCAAGTATCAGTGCGATACTGCGCTATGACCCATGCAGTTATTACAATTAATAATAATATATCACACTACACTGTGCAGATAGAAGTAGGAAGACAAATGACACAGATTTGGGAAATGGGGTGTGTCCAGGTTATTATGAGTGCACAGAAGATTCATTGGTTCCGTTGACGCCTGGTGGGTCCATGACGTGTAAGGCAATCACTGCTAAACCGCCAGCACTGCAGTTCCTGATGTTACAGGAGGTGCAAAGTCTCTCTGTGCGCTAAAAGCTCAGGAATTTATCCACGCACTCCCTTTCAAATTCCACAGCGCTCTTCTCCTTTTCGTTCCCTTCCTCTTCCCCTGCTGGAAGGAGGGACGGATGAGGGCCGGTGTGTTTATGTAAGCTCTAAATGAGCATGTTTCCCCCCGACTGGGCCCTGTATCCCTGCCAGGGCTGCGTGTGACCATATAAGGATGGGGAGTCACACCGACCAGCCCCCCCCCACTCCTCCTTTTCTGTTTGAGCGTCAGCAGCTCAATGTGATGTTTTCAACTCTGCTCCCTCTTCACACACACTTCTGTTTTTTTCTCTCCCAAACATCTCATGTTCTTCCCCATCTTCTTCTTCTTCTTTTTTTTTTTACCCTAACACTTGCCTGTCTTTCTTTTTTTTTGACATTAGTCGAGAGCAGCCTCCATCTTTTCCTCTCTTTCTCAGCCTCCCAGGCCAGCGCTGGACAGTCGGGGGAACGTTTGTGCAGGCATGGATCCAGTATACACTCAGGAAATGCTGAACTGTGGCACTAACTGAGCTATTCTGAGAGAAAGGCTTAAAGTCTGCCCTTAACGGACAGGGCTGCGTATTGTTTGAAATGTTTCAAAGCAGATGCAAATAACACTCAATCATTCCTCAGGGTAAAAACACTATACTCACAAGTTACACGGTGAGATCTGATAATGCAGCGACATCACTTAAAAAAAACGTAATAAAAAGGGGGCAAGAAACACGAGCGGTCAGACAGGTTTTAAACAAACCCGCATGTTAGCAAAAGGTAATCTGCCCATACTGTGTTGTAAACAGCCATCACAGTTTACTGATCAACGTCATAGTTCCAACTTTGAGTGTATTTGCAGCTGGGTCCAGGCCATTTTGGTGTGTAAAGCTTTTTCAACATTTCCAAATGTAATTTATTAGGAATCTTCTCCCTTTCTCTCTCAGACTGTGCAAATATCTCCATTTTGTGTCCCGTGTTTGTGTCTGAAAGAGTGCCGCCAACGCGTTACATTAGCATGGCGAGCTAACGCCAAGGTGGTTTAGATAATCTGGCTAAACTGTTGGCCTGCAGATCACCTGACAGCTTTTAATTTTTTTGTCTAATTGGACATTGTTGTAACAATGGTGCAATGTTATTGTTATCATAACCGAGGGAAATCATGGCCAAGCTACAGGAAAGGTTGTACTATGCCTGAATTATCCTTTAACTTCCTGTTGCTTTACATTGGTGAGTATAAACATGTTTTTCTACATAGTTATGTTCATGTTATAAAACAGCTTTGGTATTTTAGACTGTAGAGTGTCACATGTCACGCAGCCACAGTCTGGTCTGGTCATCCTTCATCACGGAACAAAGTACACCACTACTGCAGGTCGGAGAGCCTGCTGTGGACTGCTGTGATTTTTTAGAGAGAATAAAGAAAATATTTAAAACATGTATAAAGAATGTGAAAAAAAAACAACCCAAAAATCCATTTGCAGCCAAGTGTTTGCAGGTACAGTAGATGCCTGATGAAGACGGTCACTCCCATTCCCATCGAGTCTTAATATACTGTGTTTTGGCATTGTATACACTTTTCAGATGCTGGGAATCCCTTGCATTTACATTTTGGGGCCGGTAGTACATCTTAAAAAGGACTTGCGAGCGAGTGCAGCTCTTCTCCCCTCTATTTTTCTTTAATCAGCCAGCCTGCCAGCATTCCTGCTTCTCAGAGGAACCACGTTGTCCTACTGAACTTCAGATGAGCAGGGAATGTGTGTAGCAGCGAGAGAGCAAGCGGGACGAGTAAAAAGAGAGTAAAAAACGCTGCACGGTTCGACGCCGCTTGAGTCGACCAGACAACGGCAACTGGCACTGAGGCCAGTGAATGAAGAGACAGAGAGGGCTCCTCTGTACTGACATCAACATGCCTCACACACCGACGGCTGAGACACTGCAGCTGCTCTGTTGAGTGTGTGTGTGTGTGTGTGTGTGTGTGTGTGTGTGTGTGTGTGTGTGTGTGTGTGTGTGTGTGTGTGTGTGTGCGCTAAGCTCCCCACATATGGTTTGGAAGCAGACAGCCGAGGGGTGGGGTGGAGTGACTCATCAAACTGGAGGTCAGAGGTCAGAGGGAGAGTCCAGCCTCTCTCAGTCTAAACCAACCACCCTCGTCTCCTCAGCCACTTTGCAGTTAACTGTGTGTGTGTGTGTGTGTGTGTGTGTGTGTGTGTGTGTGTGTGTGTGTGTGTGTGTGTGTGTGTGTGTGTGTGTGTGTGTGTGTGTG
>JAVQJF010037584.1:0-20081 GCA_036023855.1 Gadopsis marmoratus
TTAAAAAAAAAATTAGTTGACGTAAAATCCTTGGCAAACATCCTTTTGCCCCCCCCCCCCCTCTCCTCACACGTGTAATGAAAACACCAATTAGGCTGAGAAATACCTCCGCAGCTAGCTACCATAACTGTACAAACGCATTACAGCGAACGCAGTACATTTCCCTTTCCCTTGCTCATACCGTGACATACTGCCTGTCCTAAACAGCCCCCGCACCGTGTACACGTTTTGTGTCGCAACAGTATCGACCGTCCTTCAGGTGGCCTATTGTTTACGCGGCTAGGCCGCGTCTGGGCCTGCGTTTACGCCAAACTGCGCCAGCGTTTAGCCAACACGCTCCGCTAGTAGCTCACCCAGGCTTCCACGGATTCCCACTCCAATTTGTCCAGATCCTGCGCGAGAAGCCTCTTCACGTTGCCCCGGAAGTTGACTTTAATGGTAACAGGCAGCCCCATGTCCGTCGTCTAGGAGTATACAGCGGCTATCATTTGCGGTGACGCCGGCCTATTTGATCCCTGTTGCCCTCGACTGTCGTTTCTTGTTTACATCGTCAGCTGCGTCTCGAAAAATACGGCGACGTTTCGCGCACGCGCAGTCCAGAGCGCATCGCAAACCTGTCGCGCGCCGACGTCGTCATCTTTAAGCTCGCACAAAGTGTGGCAGACGGGTGATAAGCCACACGTTTACGGGCGACTTTAATGCCGTTGGGGACACTCGCGCTTCCGTCTGTTTGATAGCAAAAGATGTCGTCACTCCTCAAAGTGAAGAATGAGCTCAAAACCAAGGTGAGGTTTGTTCTTCGGAAAACCCCCCAGTTGACGTTATGCGACGCGTTGTTGCCATTGGCACGCTAGCATGTTAGCCACGCTTCGTAGCGTGATGTGAGGGCTTCGATGAGGCCATGCTAATGACGGCTAACCGGCTTGTTTCCTGCCTGTTGCGTTACACTTCTCAAACCCCCCAACAGGCTGATGTGTCACAGTGGTTCTAAGCTTCGCGAGGAGTTCAGGGACGTTTACGTTACATCGCTCTGTGCCCAAATAACGGTGACTCTTGGAAGACCACATGCACTGAAAAGGCCTTAGCTGCCAAGTAACGACACCTGCGTCACGTTGCCTGTTGTTACAGCTTTTGTCTCTTGTACAGACCCGCAAGCCACATTTATAAAGTCCATGGCGACGACTTAGGCCAGAATTCAGGTCTAGTAAAACTTAAATCTGCAACCGCGTTTAGTTCGGAAAAATGAATGGCTTTGCATACGGTCAAGTTGCAGCCGGTCTGATGTTTCACGCTTGTGTGTTTGCAGGTGGATGCTTTCAGGGAACGTATCACTTCAGAAGTAAGTGTCGGGTCAACATGTGGACGGAATCTTTGTATTTTTAAAAAGCACTGTTGTTGCACAAAACACAGCCATCAAAACGGTTTGCTTTTCAAGCGAGACTCAACTACATGTGTGCATTTCTTTCAGGCAGAGGATCTAGTTGCGAATTTCTTCCCCAAAAAGTTGCTGGAACTTGATCACTTCCTAAAGGTCAGTTGCATGTTCATTCAACCACATGCACATTGCATAGACTATATATTAAAAATAATAGATTCTTTCTGGGAAATCAATTGAGAAGCTGTTGGTGGGTGGTTGAGATATAAACGTAACTCTCATCCGTTTTGGGTTAAAAGTCACTGCACGGATGAGTAGACTAATCCAGTAAATTAAATATGCTGTTAGTCAAGGTACTTATCACGCTGATGCATGAATCCATTGATTTGTATAGTCTCATGGTATTGATCGTCATTTCACCCAACCCCTGATCTTGTCAAATCAGAGAGCATAAATCGTAAAGAAAAATAGTACAGCTAGCATCCTTGTTGTTTTTCAGGATCCAATCATAAACATCTCTGACCTGAAGGAGATACACTCGGAGATAAACCTGACGGTGCCAGACCCCATCCTGCTCTCAAACCTGCATGATGGACTAGAAGCGGTGAGGCTCCATTTTAGCATTCCAGTTAAATCCTCAATTCTTAGAATGATTACTGTGTGCAGAGGAGAGGTGAGTTTTGTAGCCTGATCCTGTTTTTATCTACTTCGCAGCAAAATGCCAAAAAGAGAAAGCTCGAGGACGGAGATGGTGAGGACATGGGTAAGTAAAAGACTATTAAGAAAAATAATAAAATAGCTATTATCTATATGTATAAAAATCATTCCATGGCCCCTTTTTTATATATGTTTGAAACTGAATTACCCTCCTTTCTCTTTCCTGTGTCACCCAGTGACTGGCACCAAGGTCTTTGTCATGCCTGGTGGGATGATGAAGAGCAATGGAAACCTGGTTGATCTTATTGAAAAGGTCAAACCAGAGATCCGGACACTCATAGAGAAATGTAACACAGTAAGTCATGTCTTTAGCCAAGGACCATACTCTTGCATCAGTAGTCTATCTCGGTAATGTTATTTTACTTTCAGGGCTGCCAACAGTAACCCTATGTGAGGACCAATTCACAAACTGTGATGTTACAGCTGGAAATGTGTCAAATAAGTGTAGGACTATTGAAGATTTATTAATGAAACGGGGTGGGGCACGACACAGGTTTATGAGAAGTATTTTAGAGGTGAGAAGCCTGTGATTATTCAAAATCTGCTCTGCAGTCTTATCCGCTGAGACACATTGCAGAGAGTTTAATTGTAAATAGCGGATGTGCATAATGCTCCAACATGTGAATGCACGTAGGTAAATGTTGCAAGAAAAATATCAAGAATGCTGAGCTTCCCAGACAGCTACTGCAAGTGTTGCATGTATGACTGGTTTTCTTTTCTTCTACAGGTCAAAATGTGGGTTCAGCTGCTTATCCCCAGGATAGAGGATGGCAACAACTTTGGAGTGTCCATCCAGGAGGAAACAGTAGCTGAACTCAGAACAGTTGAAGGGGAGGCAGCATCTTACCTCGACCAGATATCAAGGTTTGAAGAAGTCTTAACCAAATTGTACATAATACACCGAGGCATGACACTGGTGCCACATAAGATTGCTTAGTTGCTACAGTTTTTTTACTGTTTACTTGTTTGTATCTTTTTATAAGTTACCAGATTGGTTCTGCATTGTTTAGCATGTTTACCTGTCAGAGCCAACATTTGGTCTGTCTTCTTTACTTCTAGATACTACATCACAAGGGCAAAGCTGGTTTCTAAAATAGCAAAATATCCACATGTGGTAAGTGAATATTATCTAAAAATAATCGACACACGAAGTATAACTTTGTACAGAGAGCACAATAGACAGAATACAGTGGATATCAAAAGAAGTCCACAACATTTTAAATAATTTCATTAGCATGGCTGGATGAAGCTTTGGGGCTTTCTTTCTGTTTGTGCAACAAAAGATTGGAGGCTTCAGGGCTTTAAACTCGGCAAGCAGTGACATCTGGTGGTTTGCAAAGCTTATAATATCCCTTCAACACCTCGCTTATATTTTCAGTCTGGAACTAATGTGTTGCTACATTCTAAGTAACTGGTAATTTCCTGGGAAAAATGTATTTTACTCTTTTTAGGTTATCTCTTGTGGACTACTATATCTACATTCATTACAGCTGTACTTCCTTTGGGGATTCCTTTCCTTTGGTCAGCAGTGACCTGATCATAGAAAATCTAAACTCTACAGAATCGCAAAACAGCCGCTATGAAAGGAGTACATATTGTGCTCCAGCAACCTTGTTGCTCCCCAAATGCCCAAGTTGGGGAGCAGATTAAAGATGATGCCTGTCAATATTTGTTTGGGACACAGATCTGACAAGTTACAATTCTTAAGATTTGAGTCCTGGTTGATCGGCGATTCTTGTGGTTACTGGTGATAAGAGCAAATGTAATTTTAATACGACAGCAAACACGTCTTGAGCACCTACTTTGTAACAGGAGAGCAACTGAGGTGTCTGTTTACAGTGCAGCCTGACAAACTCATGTTGTCTTTTATTCTGAAGTCGGTCTGAAGGAAACGTTTGATTTGCATTAACTTAATACATCTCTGATGCAGTGTTATGGGTGTGAGAGATAAAAACTACAGCAATGCTGGGTTACATGCAGCATTTCCTGTGAATCCCACATACAAACAGACAGCAATTTGAATCCGGGATGGAAACGGTGGAATGGGTTGCTGAAAAATTGTAGACTACAAATAATGGGATTGGGTTCCATGAATATCTTATGGACTAACTTTAAGATACAACTGTTCATATAAGTCTGCCAGAAGTGATTGCTACTAGCAACCAACTGTTTTTCTTTTTTGTTGTTGTGTTATTAGGAGGACTATCGGCGCACAGTAACTGAGATTGATGAGAAGGAATACATCAGTCTGAAGATCATAGTTTCAGAGCTCAGAAATCAATACGTATGTCATGGTCCATATATATACACACACACACACACACACACACACACGTTAATAGAAGTGTCTTCCAAATGATCATACTGTTTTGTTTTGTTTTTTCTGTGAAGGTAACGTTACATGACATGATCCTGAAGAACATTGAGAAGATCAAGAGGCCTCGAAGCAGTAATACTGATGCATTGTACTGATGTTCATCCAGTCATCTCCGCTCCACCTCCACCCGGTCTCCCTGCCATGCCTGTTGAGCTACAGTAGTCTTGACACTGGTCCACAGGACTACAACTAGACATTCACCTACTTCAGTACAATCAATACTGCCCATTACAAAAACATAGCTTCCATAGATGGACACCACGCACATGTTTTTATTTTAATTGTAAAATATTTTTCTTGTTTTAAACCATTTGAAGTAAAATGGGGAGATAGATCACAGACAACAAAAAGCGCTATGTATTTTTTAATTTTAATTAAACATTTTGTCCTCAGATCTTTGTGAAATTGCTTCATTCTTAGCTCTCAAGCAAAAATCAGAGCAACGTGTTTCATGTCCACATAATTAATTTATTTTATTTTAGTCTTATATTAGACTCCTGCATCTGCAGGATTGTTGATTATAGGATATGCAACAACACATAAGCTGTTTTTCTCCCGAGTGTTATACATTACACAGCTTAGTTGTAACAAATATGAATACTGCAGGTTTTAGGTCCAGAGGCTCAGTGATAATTCATAAGTTACCAAAGCATCTCTATGTTGAGGCATTGATTTTACTGAATAAAACATTTTTGATAAGAGATTGTGTTTTGGCATATTTGTGTTTGCTAAAATTATTTGATATACATAAACTTATTATATGGATAAAGTCAAGATGCTCATTCACACATTCATAGGTTTGCATTACAACATACAGTAAAATACCTTTTTATTAGAACTGAGGCAAGCATTGGGTAGCTATGTTTCCTCTTGACCTGCAGATGTCACTGTGTATCAACCTACCACTTCTGTGCATCAGCAAACAACTGCTGGACTGAAGGCCAAGCACAGTATATACACAGGGGCGTTGCCAGAATATTGGGGCCCCATGAAAGAAAACCTACTGGGCCCCTAACATAGAAATCAAAATAATCACGAGAGCCCCCGTATACGGGGCGAGATCACCCCTGTGTAAGTAAACGCATCACAGGGCATTTAAATGCATCACAACAGTCATGTGACACACCGTTTCGTCTAGAAGAAGCTCGACTAGTAAACCAGTGTTACCATTTCTATCTACACAAAACACAAGTCGTCTTATAGATTTACGGCAGTTGGCAACCATTCATTTGGTGCATTACCGCCACCTTCCACTCTGGAGTGGAACAGACAATAGACTACATCCCTTCAACCAAACCACACACACACACACACACTAAGATCAAGAATGAAACAAGTCGCAAACACCAAGCAACTGACTGACTTCTTTTTTTTTTTAGAATTCTGAGATCAAAGTCAGAACAAAAAAAAAAGGTCACCTGGCCCTTAACTTATTAAATAGAAAATGCAGGGTTAGATAGAGGGATGTAGATATTGAGTCTATTGTCTGGTCCGCTCTCCGGTGTGGAAGGTGGGGTTATGCACCAAATGGATGCCAACCGCCGTAAAACTAAACGAAGAAGTAGAACACAGATTTAACAAGGCAAAAGCACGACGGACAAACTTGAAGACGTCGAGAGGTTGTTGAAGGTTGACAAAATTTAGTGAGTAATGTGAGGCTTATTAATGCTAGGTAAGAATTAAAATGACCAGCTTTGTGCCAAGTGGAGCATAATTAACATCATTAGTTAGCTAAACAGATAGATGAGGGATTCTGTGTGTTAATCTACCACATAAGTTAACTTTAAATGACTAATGTTAGTGACAGTAGTATTAACTTTGTAATCGAGTCAGATACCATATAGCTGATATAGATGGAAACAGTTACCAACACACTCAAATGATTGCTGTGGTGCAGACTGTTCATTGTTTTTGTAAAGTCGAAGGTTCGACATTGCTGGTGACATTACTGATGGTTATGCCATCACTAATCGGCAACGGTATTTGTTTTTATTCCACCTGGCAAATGGACCACACCACATGCATTATGGGAAAAGATGGCTAAAGATGCCTCCTCTGATTATGTGTTTACATTTTCATCAAATTTTTTTTGTATAACATTTTCTTTTTATTATAAACATTTTCTTAACATTTAGGGTCCCCTACCAAGCTGGGGCCCCATGAATAATCCAGGTTTACCCCCTCTGTAGTGACCTATACCGTATATCTATACCCTATACTGCATACCTGTATACCTATACTCAGAGGTATACAGTTATACTGAGTTCTTTGTAATATGAGCAAACCTAAGTCTTGAAAGTTTGGAAAATGCTTAATTTTAACCATTATGTTTTCAAGGTGAGAAATGTACTTGAATTCATATATACTCCTTGAAAAATGCTTGATTTTCAACATAATCTGGCATGTAAACCAAAACTCTTTTAATATTAGAAATTAACCAATCGTCATATTCGTTTGTTGTCTCCTGGCGTTTAAAGTAACAATGAAAGACTTTGAGAGTCTGGATATTTTTGGTGTAGGTACCTTGAAACCGCTTGCAGTATTACTCTTTAAAAGCTGTACTAACCCTGAATTTCACAAATAATGTTACAATAGTTAACAAATCCCCAGGAAATTGGATTAACATTGAATCTACTAACTGTCAATGCCATTATGGTTTTGAGTCAGAATCCTTCAAACTTTACCTTTGATGTGATTACACACAACTGTTGAGCAACTCCATTTACCCAATTTAGAGGTTTGGCTGAGTGTTTGTAGGTAAAATAAATAATTTTGTGTGTAATATTACCATTAAAAAGAAACATCTGTCAAATAAAAAGCAGTAAAGCACAGTGCTCTATGTTTGTATGCAAATACAGCATTATCACAAGTCTCTATTAAGGAAGCTAAACATGATTATGGTGCATTTACAATACAGCAGAAGTTTGCACAGCATTTATATTTGTTTTATTTGTTTAATTCTACTATTCTTGTGGAAAGCACCACTGTAAATAGTGCTGCCCCACTGGTCAAAAAGTATTTGTTCCAGAGGAAGATGATGTGTGTCAATTCTTGACAGTCGCCTGCAGAACAATTCAGCATTTACAAGCTATCCTCTGATCCATTTCCCACAATGTTTTATCACCTGTGTTTCTGTGCAGACTTTTAGAATGAAGACATGATAAACACAGAATACAAAATCAAATCATTTTCAGTGGGCTCAAATTTATTTGGGTGCACGGGCTGAATAAATCCAATATGGGAAACACTACTACTAATGTGCACTACTACATCTGACATGCTTTCTCAGACTGAGGTTGATGTTATTGTTGTCCTGATGAGACAATGGTGATACGATTAGATCTGTACATCATAACTGATAAAGAAAAAACAATCAATTTGAGCACACAAATATAAACGGATGTAAACTGTGAAGCGTTTCTGTCTTACACACCTGCAGTGGAGCCTGCCCATACAGCATTAAGCAGCGCCGTATAGATTTGTCTTCATGAGATAAGCACCGGAAAAGAGCTAAGAGAGATAACACAATTAAAAAAGAGGCAAGATTATGTCATTAAAAGGGGTCTCATATTTCCCTGTCACCTGGACCCACTCTTACTGTGTTGTGTACAATTGAAATTAATTATGTTTTAATGTGTAAAATAAGTAAAAAATATAGTCAAAATATGTCAAAGTACATATAAAGATGACATTTAAGTGAAATAACAAACAATTTTGATATTTTGAACATTTCCATAAGTCCCCATTTTCCTACTTGTCTATCGCTACATCAGTGACTTTAGGTTACATATAAGTGCACTCAGTTGCAAATTGTCAAAATAGTTTTATAATGTAATTAGCAGAGTTGAGGTGTGTCTGTCTCTGCAATCCAGCTGATCTCAGTACAATACATGTGAAGTTCCTTTGCCTGACCAATGTACTACCTTTACCACCTCAAGGGACACACGTGTTGTCTGTAACGCATTCTGCCCCTTGACCCTGCATGTCTCTTTTGAAAGCTCGTGGCTGTGGTGACAGGCAGTGTCACTATGTGGGACTGGCGAGTGAAGGGAGCATGCTCTGGTTAATATTTAATGGTTGTTCCTGCCAGAGAATTAATCAGTATCAGTCTGAGACATTCGGACTAAACCGATAGGGGAGCGCAGCACGACGATAATAAGCCGCACAGCTCATAAAAAGCCGCACAGCTCATAAAAAGCAAATGTTATAAAAACAGGTTTTATTTAAATTGCTAACAATATGTTCCTTGCATCATTTATGCGTCATCGAGCTGAAAAAGCATTTGTATAAAAATCTTTGTGTAAAGGAGCCTGCAATGTGTGAGAGAAAAGACAAGAGTGGTCGACACTGAAAGACCTTGAAGGCAGAATACAGACAAAAAGAAACGGCCAGAATTTGATTCCCGGAGGTTTTTTGATTTTACGTTCATGTCTGTGTGTTGAGCCACGGTTAGCTTAGCATAGCAAAAACACTGGAAGCAGCCAGCCTGGCTCTGTCCAAAGGTAACAAAGTCCACCTACTAGCATCTCTATGTCTCACTAATTAACACATTGTGTCGTCTTTGTTTAGTCTGTACAAAAAAAAGTCAATAAAAGACCATTTGTGGTTTTACAGGTGGCCAAGCAACCAGCAGACTCAAGGAAGTCAGTGCCAAGAAATAGCCCGGCACAAAACCCCCTGTTTTTATATTTCAGCTTTTGTAGAAATTAAACACATGAGATGAGATGTTACTTAAGGAGTTCTGGAAGGTGGATTTTGTTACCTTTGGACAGAGCCAGGCTCGCTGTTTCCCCATTAAGCTATGCTACCTGGCTGTTGGCTGTCTAAATGTCCTTGTGTACTAAACACGAGAAGAAATTATCGCATAAAATGTAGAAAATTAAACTAATAATTCACTTTAAACCTGAATCACAAGTTCTTGTCTTCTCTCTGTCCCTTGCAAATCTGGCAGAGAGCCCAGGGAACCAGAGTGGTTGGGATTAAAAGTGCAACTGCACTTTTACCAAAAGACAGGAAATAGAAAGTCATAAGATATTCAGAAGAAAATGTCCATCCATCCAACAACTGAAGCAGAAATAAGGAGACAATAATACATCCCATCTTGAAACTGGTACTTGTGTCCTTCTTCTTGGTCTCGGTGTAGAGGGGCGAGTGCAGGCCCAGGCCCAGGCCAAACAGGGAGCCCATGTTACGCAGGAGACTGGCGAAGGGCGTGGTGTCCAAGTGGACCCACTCGGGCTTCACGCACCACTTCTGGGCTTTCTCCAGGGTCCACAGCAGGTCCACACCCAGAGCTTTGAGCAAGACGTAGAAACCAACAGCGAAGGAGGTCAAGAAGAGCGTCGTGTAGAAGTATTTCTTAATACTGGCGCTGTAGATCCACTTCTGCTTTGAGACAAACTCGGCTACAAGTAAACCTGACACATTAACAGAGGAGAGACTTGATCAAACAGTGGCAACCATCACATGTTTGCAAAGCCTAGAGGGCCAGTAGAACTTCGGCTAGATCTTACCTGACCACATGCCCTAAGTAGCTCAATGTGTTTTCCAAAAAACCCTTCACCAAATCTTCACAAAACAAACTTTCATCACTATAAAATGTGTCAATCTTGAATTATTTGGTCAGACTGACCTGTAATGAGTCCAGCAATGACCTGGTGTGGGAAGTGGGCAGCCATGTAGACCCTGGACATGCAGACCACCAGCTCTACCAGGCCCATTAGCATCCACAGACCTACCTGCAGGAATCTGACAAGAGTGAACACTGAACATGAGTGCGCAGGGACCCAAGGTTTAGAGTTTGAAGATAACATTTTGACACCTAAGGGCCAGGTTTCAAAGGAATTAATGGTTGCATAACCACAGACTCACTTGTACAGTAAAGCGGGGCATCGCTTCTCTGCAGCAATGGAGAGCAGCGCTGTTACCATCACATACCAGACCCCAGCTGCACCCATAGCGTGACCTGAGGGGCTTCCTGCAAGGATCACACTTGTTCAGTCAGACAAGTTGTTGACTAGACGCTTCATCTCAGGCTTCACCAACTCCTTCTTCAGAGATTCAATTTCAAAGCAATAAAAGTCACATAATTTGCAGATTTATTTGTGGTTACAATATCCTATTTAGAGTTAAAGTTGCTGAGCCATATTAAATAGAATATTGTAATCATATTTACTGCAATGTCAAAGTCAAACCCAGACCAACTCATATTTATGAGGATTAGATCACCCAGGACTGTGTTTCTGGGTAACCATCTGCGAGCACACTCTGCATGTTCTTTAGACAAACCAAGACGTGTATGCAGTGGTGGAGGAAATAATCATCGTAGTACTAATACTACACTAAAAATATTCCATTACACCATTACAACTAAGAGTCATGTGTTTAAACTGCTACCAGGTGCGAGTATAATCAGGAAGTTACAAATTTTCCCTGCAACTTATATTATATATTATATCATTAAATTATTATTACTCATGAATGTTTCAGCTGTAATTTTATGTACTGTTGGGTAGTTTAATCAATGACAAAGCATCATATTTTATAAGCTATTCAGATGTTGTGTATGTAAAATCTTAATCTGTAATGTAACTAGTGCCTAAAGCTAACAAATAATTGTTTGAAATAATTGAAATAATATTTCCCTCTGAAATGTAGCAGACTGAAACTATAAACTGGAGTGAAAAGAAAATTCTCAAGTAAAATACAACTAAGTTACATTTCACCACTGTATATATTCAAAAAGGACGCATTATACAATCCAACCTCAACCTTCTTTTTACAATAAAGGTAAAAAGACACACGAGGCCAAAGGTGCTGGAGTTAATAACCTAGTTATCACAGTTGAGATTCATTCAAAATAGATGTGTGTGCTTGCCAAATACTACTGATATTATCCGGCAATGATGAACTCCTATTAACCAGACCAACAGTTCACTGTTCCCGGTTAAGTCATTATCTGTAACAGACAAAATCAATCAATTCTTCAGGAAAAGACAATCATGATCTACTTCGGGTGTGTCATGAACCGTACCTGGTCCAGTCTCACATGTGATGGGAAACTGCTGAAGAGGGGGGGCCGGTCCTGCTCCATAAAACCGGGTCTCATGAACCCACCAATACGGCCTCTCCCCAAACAGAACCCTGTCATGGAAACACCAAGGAACTCAGATTACAACTGCTCTGGTCCTCTTTGTGTGTTTCGATTGACTTCGCCGTTACATTTAAGAGCAGGTTACCATTTCAGGACCAAGTTGAGCCAGTCTCCGAGGACGGCCACCCAGATGAGCCTGAGCCCTGTGTTCCTCTGCAGGTGGAACCAGATTGGGAAGAAGCAGAAGAACGTGGTGTGCAGGTCGGCCACTGTGGACGCCAGGCTAAACAAGCCCTCATGCCTGCTGTATTTGGTCTGCAGATGGGCCGCCAGCTCAACCCCCCAACTGTGGAGAAGATCCATGATATTGCCACCTCTTCCCGAGGATGATGTACTGAATCTGGGGTTTTGCTGCCAAGCTGTTTCAGGCTGTCCCCTCTGTTCTGCCACTGTGTGATCCCCATTGGACTTTACTCAAGGCTAGCAAATTTGTTTGCGTTTGGGACAGTAAAGACAGGTCCCTAACCTTTACACCCCTGAGGCCCCCTATGCTAAAATCCATCATTACAGAAATCCACCCCCGTCCCTCTGATGGATGACAGATTTCTTGGAGAACCTTATTTTTCTCTGAGCAATGAAAATGAAGTAGGTTCTGTTGCTTGTGAAATCCATTGATCTTGGCTCACAGTTTATCCTCCCGTGTCCAGTGGACGATGTAGAGTGCGTAATTTGTTTCTTCCTCTTGTTCTACTCGGTCCAAACCCAGTAATTTAATCATTGATCTCCTTATGTAACCTACACTACCTCCACCTGTGAGATGTTTCCACCAAATCATCAAAAAGACAATTGCATAACTGACAAATTATCACTCAGCGGCTGCATGGATGGGAAAGACACAAGGTGAAAAATATATATCCTTATAGTCCGTTGCTGCCTAAACCCTATGTGGAGTGTTTTTTTTTTGTTCTAAGAGGACACAGCTGATATTTAAATAAATATTTCCCAGTTCATTGAAGATCAAACGTCACTCTGCAAACTGTTCTGTGATTTAGACCACATTGTGAAATAAAGCTATTGGTCAGCTGACATCCTCTCTGTGCTGCACACAGCAGAGCGGTGAGAAAGAGACCCATTGACGTGTTGTTTTTTTCCCGGTATCTTTTCAACTTGCTTGTGTGACAAACCTCCCAAATGCTCCTGACTCCCAGTGTTTTATCACACATGTGCAAGGTCCAAAGATCAGCGTGAGCATGCGTTTGGGTGGTGGGTCCCTCTGGTATAAAACCAACCAGCTGTGTTACTGATAGCAACAGTCTTTGCCTAACTCACTCACACACACACATCACCAGACTGAGATTTCTCTCTCTCTCTCTCTCTCTCTGTCTGTCTGTCTCACTCGCTCTTGAGGCTAAGATGAATGCTATAATGGACGCCATGCAGGGGTTTGGGGTGAGCGCCACCCACTACCTGCAGACCAACTACCAGGATGCCCAGGGCTTGTTTCTCTGGGTCTCCTGGGCGGCAGACCTCAGGAACACCTTCTTCATCTTGTTCCCGCTCTGGTTTCACCTGCGGGCTTCGGTGGGCATTAAGCTCATCTGGGTGGCCGTGATCGGAGACTGGCTCAACTTGGTGTTCAAATGGTGAGTCAAGTCAATCTTTGAATTGGAAGTCACGTGAAAACAAATCTTAAAAACAAAATGCTTAGACACTATGACCAAGTGCGTGTTTCTGTTGTCTTCTTTAGGATTCTGTTTGGGGAGAGGCCTTACTGGTGGGTCCACGAGACGGCTCATTACACAAACAGTGGTCGCCCTCACATTGAGCAGTACCCCATGACATGTGAGACTGGGCCAGGTGAGAAATGTCACTACACATCCATGGCCGGAGTTTCCTGCTGGGGGTCAAAAATGAGCTGCTGCGCCCTTTTAATCCCCCAGTCCTGCCCACTCTCTGTGAATTTCATACAATTATTATTATGTTGGTACAATATCAGCTGCGAAACCGATGGTCTTCAAGCTTCACACAGGGCCTCAAGAGTAGAGACCCATCTTAAGGCCCTTATATTGTCAGTTTAAGTATTCCCATATTCCTAAACAAAGTTTCAATCAATTAACTTACCACAAACCAGTTGCCACACAGTGAACCTGAAGTTGTTCATACTTCTTTGTAATCATGCACATGGTTTTGTCTTTAATCAGTGGTGGAAGACCAAACAATAATGTAAATATTCTCTTATTACAAGTAAACGTCCTGCATTCAAAAGTGTTCCCAACTAGTGCTTAAGTATTATCAGCAAAATGTACTTAAAATATCAAAAGTAAAAGTACTTGGCCCCTGTGACTGATAGATTATCATATAAGACATTATTAGATTGTTATTAATGCGTGAGTGCATACGTAGCAGTTAACTGCAGCTGGTTCTAACTACTTTATACTTTACTTTACAGTTAGATAGTTAAGTCTAGTGGTTCCCAATAAGAGGGGGCTGTGAGATGATTAATGGAGTAGTTCTACTACACAAATCTGTATTCCTTGTTGTATTTCATTTTTTCTCTGATCTTTGCGTTTTGTGAAATATTGGATAATATCACCATTTTTTGGATCTGAGAGGTTTAGAGGGGGAATCACCATTTGTCAGAGCAACTCGTTAAGGCTGTATTTTATAAGCTTATAATATGCTGTCACACAACTGTAGTGGAGCAAAGAGAACAGTATTTCCCTCTGAAATGGAGTATAGTGGCAAGTAGCATGCAATAAAAATGCTCAAGTTAACTACAAGCGCCTCAATATTGCACTCAAGTGCTTATGTAAATGTACTTTCACCACTGTCTCTAATGGGAGTAACATTAGAATGAGCTCCTCATTCATTCATTCGGCCCCTTTAATCAACAAAGATTTGAAACAACAATAAATGACACAGCCATTGTTCCACTTGACTGAACCAGCCACTGATATCTACCTCTCTCTCTCTCTCTCTCTCTCTCTCTCTCTCTCTCTCTGTGTGTGTTATCCAGGCAGCCCCTCTGGCCATGCTATGGGAGCCGCGGGTGTCTACTACACCTTGGTGACCTCCATCCTCGCCATCGTGACCAGCAGGAAGAAATATGGAAGCAAGAAATCCACCGACAGTGACTGGTGAGTCAGAAAACTCATCTCTGTAGTTTGAGAGAAGCCACAAAATCCTACAAAACCTACAATACCACTTTGCTCTCCTCTCCCCATTGATGTCAGCGTTGTTTACCATTTTTTTTCCACCCTGAGCTTATCATTGTGGACACACTATCTGTTCTGTGCTGAGGTTGATCATTGACTTCTGAGAACTATTGGTTTGGAAAGGGGAGATTACGCACGAGTTGTTTTGACGTCCAGGCAGCAAAGAATAACTGTGTCAGTTGTTATATTGCCTTATAAATCTTGGCTTGTTTGTGTGACTAGCAAAGGCCAGGGATTTAAAGCTCGAGCGCTGCACCCTCGGGTTCTGCCCTTTTCAAAATAAAATCATCTAAGATGTCTGAGTTTGTATTTTGACAGGTATCTGAAGGCTGTTTTGTGGACACTGTTTTGGGGAGTCCAGGTGTGTGTCTGTCTCTCCAGGGTCTTCATCGCCGCACACTTCCCCCACCAGGTCATTGCAGGTGTTATCACAGGTCAGTATGGAAATCATTAAATACCTGAATACACTAGGTTGTGTGCTTACTGTACTATATACCATATTGTTGACCTGGGCCTTTCAATGGTGTTTCTAGGTATGATTGTGGCAGAAGCCTTCAACAGAACTCAGTGGATCTACAGCGCCAGCATGAAGAAATACTTCTACACGACGCTCTTCTTGACCTCCTTCGCGGTTGGCTTGTACCTCCTCCTCAAAGCTCTGGGTGTGGACCTGCTGTGGACCCTGGAGAAAGCCCAGAAGTGGTGCGTGAAGCCCGAGTGGGTCCACCTGGACACCACGCCCTTCGCCAGCCTCCTGCGTAACATGGGCTCCCTGTTTGGCCTGGGCCTGGGCCTGCACTCGCCCCTCTACACCGAGACCAAGATGAGCAGCAGCACACTGGCCAAAGCAGGGTGCGTCATCAGCTCGCTGCTCCTGCTGCACCTGTTTGACTCCTTCAAGCCTCCCACGCACACTGCCGCCCTGTTCTACCTGCTGTCCTTCTGCAAGAGCGCCACCGTGCCTCTGGTCACTGTCAGCATCATCCCGTACTGTGTGAACGGAGCTCTGAGCCTGCAGAACAAAAAGGGAGTGTGAGATTATACAGACTAATGATTGGAAGTGAAGAGTCTCTTCCCTATCAAAAAAACCCCAAACTTTTCTTCTGGTGCTTATTGCGTTCATATGTCCGACTGGTCCTCAGGAAAAGCCTGTGCGATCAATGGGAAATTGTCACTGGTGTCATTTGGACACTGAACTCTGTTGTGACACTAAGCGAAAGCTCCGTCCAGGACGCCCAGGGGAACTCACAAAGACCAATGTTGAATTTAGCAACATGTGATAATTACAGTTGTTTGCAGGTAAAAGGACAAACAATGAACACATGAGTCTAGCAATGTATTTGCTTGCAGTCGCTGTGTGTCACGCACAGCTTTGGTGTGTTGTTTCACCCTTCAGAGTATTGTGTTTTAAATGTTATAGAAAGTATTTTTATAACAGTTTTGAATATTTATAATTAAAAAAATCTTGAAAATGTATTAAATGGCTCCACATTTGACTGCACCACGCAATCACACTGGACTGTACCATGATTACTTAGCCATTAATCAGCATTCACGTACAGTAAATGGCCTCCTACTATTGCGTTCTGTTACTTAAATAAAAGTACCTACAATTAAACGTCCTGCTATAAAACATTTACTCAGGTAAAGGAACAGATGTATCATCAGCAAAATGTACTAGATTCAAAAGTACTTTTTAGACAATAAAATGGCCCTTCTCAAAGGGCTGCTATTATTTTAAATTATTATGATGGACAGATTCATGTATAAGCCGCATTTTAATGTTGTAACTGGTTGACATGATGAAAAAAGATCATGAATTGTTGAAAGTTGAAACCTTTAAAGATGGCTCAGACGTGTAGTCAGTTTTCATTCAGTTTCCATGGTATTTTTATTGCATCATTGTTTGTGTTTGGTCTTGATATGCTTCCTGTTGAGGGGTGTGTGTGTGTGTGTGTGTAGAGGAACATCTAAGGATGAACACTGCAGACTAGAGTAGGTCATGGTAGATGCCTCTAAAAATGAACATTAAATAAAATAAATATCTGACCTAAAACCCATCAAACCTCAGCAATCATCCAAGGAGGATTTTGTTTGACTGCAGGGAAGTAGGAAAAACAAAGTGTCACTTGTCTCTGAGGATCCAAATCGGTAAGTGACTGTAGGGAAATCAAACTGGATGCTAATTTTGTTCCTGTCAACTAGTGTAGTGCAACATCTGTTCCCAAATGTGTCATTTAACAGAAATACATACACCAGAAATCCCATGTCCCATTTTGACTGTTGTAAAATCCCAAAAATTAAAGATATAGGCATTTTGGCAAAGCCAGAGTGAGACAGAAATCATTAACTCAGCATCAAAGCCCTGGCCTTTAGCCTGACGTGCAGCGATGACACAGATCCACACGTCACTCTGCGTGTCAGCCAGTGCACGTAAGGCCAACGGTGCAAGTTGAACATCCAATATTTGTCTGTTTTGTAGAATGCAGGCACGAATGCTGGTTAAGGGAATACGAATGTGTGCCTCCGACCGATGTGCTTCTCAGTGCCGTGTCACAAAAACTGGGTCAAGACTTAATGCCGTGAAATTAAAAATAAGATCTTTATAACTTCAAACGGACTCACGACTGCAAAAGTGTGATCTTGTGCGAAGCGGCATCTTTTTTTATTCCAACATACAGCTCTAGAAAAAATTAAGAGACAACTGCAAAATTATCACTTCTCTGGTTTTACTATTTATAGGTGTGTGTTTGAGTAAAATGAACTTTGGAAAATTTGGAACATTTTGAGTGGTCCCTTAATTTTTTCCAGAGCTGTAGTCTTTCTATATATTAATTGCAGTGTAATGGACAAGAACTTGCCAATGTGTATGCATGTTTCAGTAATAGAGTTTATTTAAATGTAAATCAACTCATTCAGGGATTCTATTCTCCACAAAGAAAAAAAGCCTGTTCGTTCACAGCTACAGTGCACATAGCATCAATACCCGGCCATGATGTCAGTAACCTTCTTTACAAACTACAAAAGAAGAAAACTACATTACCCAGGCGACATCAGTTTCTGCACCAAATAAGGCCCGACTCAAATTTCACCAGCTGATTTGATCGGTTAAGCGTTTACTCATTTCCATACAGAGTGCTACCTGCCTTGATCTCCTCATCGATTGATTTCAACTCAGTGGGCCTTGCAATGTAGCAGATTACGAAGTTCAATCTTCTGGGTGTAATCAGGTATTTCGTTATCTGCGTATTATTCAGGTCTCACACATTACTCAAACATAGGACATTTTATGACAAGGAACCTCGATGTGCATTAGATTAAGAAGTGACAATACTGACAAAAGCACAAGAAAATGCAACAATAAAATAGAAACTAGCAACCTGAAAAGCAGCAGGAATCCAGTAAAACCACGTAAACCAATGGGCCTAAAGTGAGAGGTGAGGCCCGTGCTGGTCAGAGACTCTGGGCACAGAAATGGATATAACAAACTTAAAACGGAGGAGAGTTTTCTCAATCAGTAAAGGAGCACTTCATCCTTCAGTTCATCACAAACATTCAAATTTAAAATCACCACATTTGGAGATACATGATTTTCACTGGACAGGAAGGGTATGAAACCTGTAATCTGAGAAGTAACTAGTAACTAAAGCTGTCAGACAAATGTAGTGCAGTAGAAAGTACAACATTTGCCTCTGAGATGTGGTTGAGTAGAAGTATAAAGTTGCATACAGGGCATACTAAATATTAAAGTAAAGTACAACTACCTCGAATTTGTATTTAACTAGAGTACTTGACTAAATGTACTTGTTACATTCCAGCTACAATAGTAAAATGCTGCTTACACATTGTTATATCAGTATTACAGTAATAATGATGTCAGTCAGTCACATGTAGGCTACTTTTAATAACTTACCTTAGGTATATTTTGCTGATAATACCGCTGTACTTTTACTTAAGTAAATGCAGGACTATCAAATGTAATGGAGTATTTTTACATTCATGTATTTGTACTTTTACTTAAGTAAAGGTTCTGATTGGTGTACACTAATCACAGGGTTGGCAGCTCGATCCCAAGCTCCTCCCATCCACATGTTGAAGTGTCCATGGGCAAGGTGGATGTTATCTCTCTGCCATCAGTGTGTGTGTGTGTGTGTGTGTGTGTGTGTGTGTGAGACACTACTGTACTGTCATATTCCCATTTCTTTTGGCCAGACAATTACTGGTAATGCTTCATATTACTGAATCAAAATTTCCCAACAGTTTCCTATTTGTACAGAAAACAGAGACAAAATTTTGATTAGTTGCCAGTGTGTCCCAGAGAGTCTATTGTCTATATAGATAAATATATATAGTCAGTTGAACATGCAAAAATGTGAAATATAATTACATCAATTCAACATAAATGGAAACAATAATGTTTCCAATAATAAATGAATAATGAATAAATCATTACTTGGGTTTAACTGAGCATTTCTTGCAATTTCCAAAGTACATTTTTCCAGGAAACTTATAGGAAGCATTTCGACTGACTCAGAAATTAAAACATTAACCGGCTCTCATCAAAAAGGAGGAGTGAAACCCACATTATGTTTTTGCTTTGGCTTGATCAGACAGGGAACAGCTGACCGGCATCATCTCTGTCACTCAGAAGCCAAACATAAAACATGTGTACAGCATCTGGCTGCTTAACTTTGAAGGAAATGCTCAAGTGAATAATCTGGGAGAATAGCACCATCTTGTGGCCTCTTTGTGTTACTTTGACTCAGAACCCCACCATCGAACACACACAGCTTTGATGTCAAATCCAGTTTCCAGGTGGGGATGTTTATGCCACTGAGGCACAACTGAGTCTTTGTATCTGTTTTCCTTTCTGTGTTAGAGAAACCTAACTTTTCTCCTGTGATATTTCTCCATGAAGCCTGACAATGAAATATTCAATTCAATTTTATTTATATAGCGCTATATCATAACAGAGTTATCTCATAGCACTTGTTAATATAGAGCAAGTCTAAACCAACTCTATATGTACAGACCCAACAGTTCCCACCATGAGCAGCGCTAGGCGACAGTGGCAAGGAAACACTGCCTTTTAACAGGCCGAAACCTCAAGCAGTGGTTAGTCATCTGCCTCACATACAGATGTAAAGCAATGGCAGTTACAATGTTACTGTTCACCCTGAGTCAGCCCTGCTATAAGCTTTATCAAAGAGGAAAGTCTTAAGCCTACTCTTAAATGTGAGCAGGGTGTCTGTCTCCTGTACACACACTGGAAGCTGGTTCCACAGGAGAGGAGCTTGGTAGCTG
>JAVQJF010037595.1:0-40024 GCA_036023855.1 Gadopsis marmoratus
CAGGAGAGCCCGATCTGGGTACTACCAGCCAGTCGGCCAAGTTAGCCCCCTGCTAATCTGTCTGAGCACTACCTCTTTGGCCATATGATCATCGCCTGTCTGCCTGTCTCACAAACAAAAAAACAAACAAAAAAAGTAAGCGGTACACAGTCTCGTGTACATGTGGAGGGACAGCGTGTGGGCTTGAAGTAGTTATTTGTATGTACAGAACAGATGTGACGGTTATAAACGGATGCAACCACACTGTGGTCTGTAATCTCACAACATCCCCGTGTTGTTGTTGTGACCTTCCTCACTACATCCCCTCCATTCACGTCACGGGCAGCCCAGGTGAGCCTTTCTCAAGACACAGGTAAACAGCAGATTTCCACAATCCCACTCTCTCAATAACAAGTGTGTATTGTACAGTAAGCTCTGCTAAGCCTTCGCTGTGAACACGCCTGAGTGGACCTGATACAGCCCCACAGAGACCATACAGCATATCTGTCCCTTTGTAATTCATCTCCACAGACATAATACAGTACGACCCACGGAACACAACCAGCACAATGCAGGTAAAGCTGCACAGGAGACACACAGGACGGTTCTTGTTCTAGCTCGCGTTTGGTTGGGCTGGAGACAATAACAAAGCCTCGTTATGGTGCCTGTGTCAGCACTATATCTACTTGACTACTGCCGTGCTGTAATCCCCCGTGTCTAAGCCTATTTGAATGATTTCATGGCAGGCAGAAGTGCTGATGTGATCCTTAAGACTTGGTGTAATTGAATTACTTCTGAGAAGACAGACAAACAAGTCAGGTCTCAGCAGTGTGGATTATCTGTTGCTATAAGTGTTCTTTCTAGTAAAACCCTTCAGCAGCATCAACAAACACTACTAAACACATCCTGGCATGAATATAATGTTTCCCTCCAGCACTGGTCACCGTCAAGTCTGAGACACTACGTCAGCTGTTGCTATGCCGTCACTTTTCTGGCTTCGTCTCGGTTAATCAAGAAAAGCTGCCCACCGCCAACACTGCCTACACTGAGCAAGGAAACACCCAGCACGTTCCCAGTCACGATGCTCATTATGATTGGAACTACGTTCATCATCATCATCACACTCACCACTGCTGCTGCTGCTAAATGGTCTCCAAGAGGGACCCGCTCAAAAGCGAGCACTGCTGGTAAACATGGTGCTCATGGGTGGTATGGTGCACATGGTAACAACCTCATGACATAGTGCGCACAGTGGTCGGGCTCTAAAGGCAGGAACCCCCTCTGTTGCGTGATAGCAAACTGAGTCCAGTTATTTTGCTTTTTTTTTATTTTTTTATTGCAAGTTCATGTCTGCCATCACAGGCCAATCTGCATTCTGCTCATTCAGAAACATTCCTGTTATGGTTCACACTAATGGAAAATACAAATTAGCATAATGGCTCCATTCAAAGCAGTTTACTTGCCAAATAAATCAGAAGGCACATCTCAGATTGAGTAGGGGGGAAAAAGCAACAAGACACAAGTGGGAATAGAGTGTTCAGGGCCGGGCATAATGTTGCTTTACTATCCATTTTCAAATGTCAACATATTGATGATGAAATATGCAACTAAAGATTATGTTCATCATCGATTAATCTACCGCTTATTATAATTGCTTGATGAATCCATAACAGAAATAATTGGTACATGCTGCCGTAGTTGTAACTCTTCATCGTTCAAGTCAGACGGACACCATCAGCATGAATGCTTTATGTTAGAGGTGTTGCACAGCTCTGCAGGGTGTTGCTGTCCAATTAAACCCCCCGGGATTCACTACGGCGAAGCTTTCAGCCGCCTGCTTACACAAGAATTTGAGGCTTTCTATCAGTCGTCAGAAAGGTCACTCTCTTTGCTGCACGGCCTGAGTCATCCAGCATTCACATACAAATGAATTGTGACATTTGAGCTTTACTAACGAGTTGGCTTTTCTTTTTTTTTTTAAAAAAGGCCGAGGTCCCTGCAGATACCTTATCTTTGCAGCCTCGTGACGGGCAGGAAGAGGGTACTGAAACAGAGACAGCAGCCCTCTCCCACGCAAGCACACACGCTGACCCCGTCACTCACTCACTCTCGTGCATGCATACTGTATGTGCACAGAGGTAAACAGGTTACTGACACACACACACACACACACACACACACACACACACACACACAGGTAGAATAAACGACGGCCATCTCACCTGGTCGTCCACTCTGTGGGCCACAATTGTAGCCGCCTCCTCTTGCTCAGCATCGCTGAGGGGTCGGATCCTCAAGGCAACCTGCGGCGCACAGAGTGAATTTAGTCGTCCTCGAATTAACTCAACACAGAGCTATTCAATTTACTTAAATAACAGGTTGGAAAATGCATTGATCAAACTCTGCATTGATGGGTAGGAACGCCACTGACAGCACACAAGAGTGCTCCAGCTCCTATACTAAGTTAGTTTTTTTTTTACAAAAGGATGTGTGTCTGGGGTATTGATGCAGATTTTTTTTTTTTTTTTAAAACACAAAAACCAAAGCTCTCTGGAGTAGCCCACATTCATGGAGGTGCAATACACAAATTGCACGAGCAATCTTTCAAATGTCAAGCACAGTTTAAAGGGTTGTTTTCTCCATTCAGCCAGATAATAAAGAACACTCACATTTAGAAGGTCTTGAACTTAAACCAAACCCTGTTTCCACGTTTTCTTTTCTCTAGTTTCCAGTCCCACAGCCCAAACACATACAGGTTAGGTACACTGGAAACTCAAAATTGTCTGTAGATGTGAATTTGAGCATGAATGTGTTTGCCTGTCAACGTGCGTTAGTAAAGTCTGTGGCAGACTGGTGACGGGGTCTAGGGCGTTCTACCTTCTACCCAGGGCATGCTGGGATACGTCACACGCCGCCAGCACCCTGAATGTGACAAAATGGTATAGAGAACAGATGGATGACTGGATCGATTAACTAACTCAACCCCACATTTCTCTCTTGATCACGTCACAGCCTGATTCATGTTCATTTCTCGCGCAAAAACTAAGAAGCAAATTAGAGCGATGACCTTTTCCCACAATCAGGAATACTCACCTGCAGCGGGTTAAATATGTTACGAGTGCGGGCCTTTTGGGGGTGTTTGTAATAGCAATAATGATAATAGTAATAACACTGATCCACCTTAGTTCCACAGGTGGAACAATAAGGTCCTCTCTCTGTCAGCACCCTAGAGAAATTGTATTACAGGCTGGACAAGAGAGAGAGAGAGAGAGACAGAGAGAGAGGAAGGGGGGGGGGGGGGCAGGCAGCTGAAACAGCCACTTCAATTATTCAGAGATGGGCTGCAGAACATGGCGAGTGTCAATGCATGGACACATTTCATACAGCGTCCACATCACAGGCGTCACAGCAGGAGCCTTTGTGGCAGAACAGTTGGTGAACCTGACGAAGTGCAGAGTGAACAATTAGCAGCAGGGTTTGTTCCCTTCGTGCTTATGGTTTCCAACAACAGCTCATCTGACCTGAATGATCAAATAATATCGGCCACAAGCCCTGGAGTTAGTTTCTTGCACATTAAAGAGCCCAGTCCGCAGCGTGAACTCACAGTCAGCTGGTGTTCCTTTGATTCTCCCGTGTCCTTCATGGTGACTTTCGCTCGGAGTGCAGGATATAATACGCGTCAGCGGCAGACGGGACACCGGACCGTGCTGCTCGCTGCCGGCATGCCGGCCCTTTTCCTCCACACCACTCCAACACAACGGCCGCTGCAGTGGGCTCCTCCTCGGGACAACAGCAGCAGCAGCAGCTGCCGCCGAGTTTAAACTGCCTCACGTCCACCCGACGACCTCGGCCGAGCTCCTGCTCAGTCCACGTCCTCCGAAAGTGCGTCGCCGCTCCGCCGCTCGCCCCTGTGTGTTTCCGCGCCGAGCAGGCGAAGATAATTCAAGAGCCAGAGAGAGAGAGAGAGAGAGGCGGCAGCCCACCTGCTGCCCGCTACTGTCAACTTCCTTGTGTCGCTCCTCGCTCCTTCTAGTGTTCCACACGAAACCGACAGCGGCTTTTTCTGCAGGAGTTCCAGGAGCGATGCAACTTCCACTGTGAAGATGCTATGCTGCCATCTGCTGGAAGAGATGAAAATTACCTCAGGGACAGTTTTCTTCTTCTTCTTCTTCTTCTTCTTCTTCTTCTTGTGACAAAAAAAAAAAAAAGGTTGTTGGTGGTGGCACATGCCCCAAACCTGCTAAAAAGAAAATACAAAAAAATTAAAGCCACAAAAGAACACTACCAAAGCACCCAACCAAAAAACAAAAAACTATATAGCCTACAGTATATTTAAAAAAAAAAACTACCAAACTCGAAGATATCTAAATGATGTGTTCTTTGAAGGTCAAAAAGCCATTTTGTCCCTGATGAAAGATTGAAGTGGTGTGCATGAAGTGTAGTGTGCAGGCTGTTCCCTTTGAAACTTAAATGATGATGACATGTTTAAAATTAAAGGTGCCCTCCTAACGTCTTAAGGCATGCAAAAAATATGTAGTTTGATGTAGCTTTTCCTTTCATTTACACCGTCTCCCTCATCAAAACAAATAATCTAGAATCTCTGAATGTGCAAATTATTATCATTGCACAAGTTAAACCGCAGGACACAAGAAACCTCCTACTTCACTGAAAAGACCATTCTCAGTGTGCAACAAAGATAATCTTTAGTTCCAGCTCTAGGAACAAAACCACTTCACTGAACATAACATCATTTAGTGGATACTTTACAAGAGCTTTCAAGTTTTACCACATTAACTGACACGCGACAGTTCAATCATCACTCATTCATACTGCATGAAAGTAAGATTTGGTTAATAAACCTGTTTGGGATCTGGAGTCACCATTTAGATGCCGACAGGATAAGCAGGTGTTGTTTGGCAGGGTGTGGGATATAACGTACGGACAGCAAAAATAAGATTGGTTTAACAAATGTGACTTCAGGAAAACAAAACGGATTTATTCAACTCACAATAAGACCTCCAAGTTTAAGGTCGCACACAAAATTAAGCACCACTCTCAGTGCCTGTACAATGTAACATGCTGAAAGAAATGGCACTTAATAAAAAATAATTAATAACCCAAACCGCATGTATTAAATCCCTACAGAAAATCGTTTAGTCAAGACAAACATGTACTGTGTGGATGGTTTGAACTCATGAAAATAATTACCTGAATATTCTCATTAATCACGGTTAGAGCAGCACAGCTTCCCAAGTTATGACAGAAGCTATGACTTTATTGTATTAGCTGGATTAGATATGTAGAGAACAAGAATTAAGGGCCCTTAGAAAATACAAAAAAAGAAATTCCTATGTGACTTTGCCACACAAAACTAGAGACAATATATGAAAATGGCACATTGTTGAAACAAAATCAAAATAAATCACATTGTGAATGAGTCAACAGTCTGTTATTGTACAACGCAAATACAGAAGCCTGGTCTCAAGGGAGTCTCGTCTCCAGGAGGTTCAGAAACATAAAGCTTCACTTGCAGGCATGTCTGTGTGTGAACGTAAATAAATTATACCTCAACAATACCGCCTGCTGTGTGCTGCCAGTGCTGGGTTTGTGCTTCACAAATATCAAGCACGAAGCACAGTACATATAATATGCCACGTTTACATCAGCTGTCACGTTCACATTTTTCTCTTTGGAGACCTGAATGTACGTTTTGCAAAGAAAAAAGAAATCTCTTTGAGCAGGAGAGATGAATCCATTTAAATTGTCCTTTTGTGTTTTTTACATTATTGTGAGCAAGTTGCTATGTTTTACTGCAGTGAGAAACTAATCGTCAAAATGGCTTCTATCGCTCGTTTCATCAAAACTATTAATCATCTGTTTCATCTTCCAAGTTTTAACAAAGGAACACAGGTATATAAAGTAAAAATCTTCCCTTCAACGCTTCACCAATAGATGACACAGCCTGATGCCTAACTTGTGTGATAGCAAAACTCGTATTAAGGGCAGGTTAAGTTCAACAGCACATGTCAGAAAAATGTCGGCTCCCCCACAAATGACAGAAAAGTGTGATTAATCATTTATGAGTGTACAACACACAGAGACCAGTACAGATGTGGTTCCATTGTCCTGAGACTGCACAGACTGGAGTCCTGGACTGGCGAGATGTTAAACAAGATGTCTTCTGTGATGCTTGGAATAGCCACACACTCTGTCTGTTGAGCATGTGTGTGTGTGTGTGTGTGTGTGTGTGTGTGTGTGTGTGTGTGAGACGCTGTTTCCCTCCTCGGACAGATAAAGAAGTCTATGCCTGGAAGTCGTTCCCAAAGTGTCTTCTCTGTTCCTCGGTCATGGACAGATAGGTGGCCCTCATGCTGGGGGAGTACTGTGGAAGGATGGTAAACACACACACACACACACAGACAAAGCATTACAAGCTGATCCAGCGAGCTGAGGGTGAGGTTTCATATGTGGACGGAGCCTAATCATCGGCTAAAAAGAAAGAAATTGTCATGGGTGTTTAAAGGAATAGTCCACAGAAAATCTATGTTTTGAGTATCACCACGTGTATGATTGAAAGGCGGACCTTTTATGATTGAAGCGTAGCAGAGGACCGCAGCTGTAGTGGATACACAGAAGTTACAATTTACTTATGACAGTAATGACGTTTCACCAATAAGTCGTACGCTACTTGAACATACGGATCTGTCATGGTGACTGCAGATTCAGACATTTCCTGAATTTACTCCTCTGCTGTCAGTGTGTCGGTCATTAAAAGGAAGAGTTTATATATAGAAATATGTTTATTGGCTTTCTTGGTGAGAGTTAGATGAGAAGATCGATGCCACTATGTCGGTTCCAGAAGACGGTTAGCTTAGCTTAGCATAAAGACGGGAAATGGGGAAACAGCTAGTCATCTTGCAGTGGAATAGTAGTAAGTATAAAGCAGCATGAAATGGAAACACCTGAGTAACTTGAGTAAAGGTACTTAGTTAGTTTCCACCACTGCCAGGCAACCGGCAGAGACTCAGAAAGTCACGGTTCCTAGCCAAGGAATAGCACATAACACCCTGTAACACTTTGTTTTTTGTACAGATTAAACAAACCAGATATAAGGTGTTCATTAGTGGGCTTTATAGGTGCTAGTAGGCATATTTTGTTACCTGCAGGCAGAGCCAGGCTAGCTGTTTTTCCTTTTCCAGTCTTTATGCTAAGCTAGGCTAACGTTCTCCTAGCTTCGAGAGTGGTATCAATCTTCTCATTTAACTCTCTGCAAGAAAGCCCCCCCCAAAAAAAACAAAGAAGGCAAACGCATTTTCCCTAAATGTCAAACTATTTCTTTAGCATTTCCTGTCATTTCAGATTCTGCCATTCCCTCCTCATCTAGCATTCCTGCCCCCCACACCCATCTGCACACTTATACCCAATATACCTGCCCTTTACCCTTAGTACTACACCATGTTTTGTATTGTGTCTTCCTGCCATAGCCTTTGTTGCCTGTTTTCCTGTCTGCTTGTCCATGCCCCTACGGATTTGTTAGTTCCGACTGGGTACCTGCTACTGGCTGCCTTTTAATGTCCCTGTTTTGTCGGTGACTTGTGAATTTAAGTCCACACCTCGCTTCTCTGGGTCGTGGATGATGCTGCGGGAGTGGTTTGAGAAAATGTCTTTGGACGTTTTGATGCATGTTCATGTGGCACTGGGTCGCCATTGGAATCCATAATAACAGCTGTGAATTCAAGCCGACTACAGTTGCCATTTTCCATCAAGAAGCAAGCCACAAACGTTTAAGAGCCACCTTCAAGCCTACAGGTGCTGAGCTTTATGCTCCAAAGATAGATTTTCTGCGGGTTACTCCTTTAACTCACGCCTACAAAACTGGCTCAGGCATAGATAACACATGTGATCTACAGTTTTGTCAATGTGCAATTAGCAACATGTCAATCACTTTGACATTAACAGTAACTGTAACATCACTCTAAATCTGTCAATACCCAGATAACATGAATTCTACAGCCTTACACAACATCTGGAGCTTAACACCCTGTGGCAGTACAAGCTATAGAGCTGAATGACTGGAGCAGAACTGCATGCACAGGGAGGCCAATTGTGAGGAAATCCAGGGACACAACTACAGTACCACCCTGTAATCACCAGGGGCTGACAAACCCTCACTAACCCCAAACAGACTTTCTGGAATGAGGACAACGGGCCATGAGTTAAAAGCCATGCCAAACAGGAAAACTGCACAGGAACCAAACAAAGTGATGTGAGGTGAAGGAGAGGAAAAAGACAGAGATGCAACAGAGGAAAAGTGAGGGAGTTAATCCTGAGGAAGAGTTGAAAAGACTTACTCGGTTTCTATATTGCTGAGTGTATATCTCCAAAAGTTGATTAAAAAAAAGAGGAAATAGAAATAAAAGATACAAACAAACAAACATACACATGACAAACGAACAAACAAAAAATATATAAAAGAAGCTGTTAGCCGCAGACTACTGCATGGTGCTGTACAGTTATAGTCATGGGGGAGAGTTTAATTAAACATTACTTGCTGGTGGTAGGAATGAAATCAAAAGGCAAAGTGTCACATTTTTTGGTTAATTCAAGATTGAAGTATAGGCTGAATGTTAATGAGAATGATGACATAAGCAAAATGACTTTATTTTTCTTCATACCAACATGAAGAGTAGAAAATATATTAGTCTTTGTTACAATGTTGTGGAATTCAAACCTTTATGCATAACAGCGAATGCTATGCAATTTATCGGAAATAGAAATTTGTATTTGGTTTGTTTTCCCTGAACTGATGACTGTCTCTAAATTATCCTTTAAAAAGAGGGTTACAAAACCCCTGATCTAAAGTAGATTAGACACCTGCAGGATGCACTTAACTGCTATATTAGATAACACACTGGTGCAGCATTTTATTAAGAGGCTGTGCCCAATCAAATTGCAATTGAAAATGTTTCTATTTTTTTTTATCTCTGATGTAAAGTAACAGGAGACAAGTGGCCCAGTGGGGTGGGCAGATTTATTCAATGAGCAAGAAAACCTTTAGTGTCAAAAGTGAGCTTTTTTATGGGTTAAGATTCATGTCACTAACTCCAGGGAATTTGGCCTGAGAGGCTAAATGATGTTCAGTTCATGATTAAATATTAACCACATTACTCCTCTCCTTGCTTTGGTACTACTGTAAGTCAGCCTCCTGTAAGTTATGGAGGGCAGAAAAAGGCACAGTGTGCACTGAAAGAGTATCTCATTAAATACAAAGAAAAGAAACAAAGAAAGGTTATTAGACATGGCTTAACATTCAGGGTTCGTACAGCTTTTTAAGAGTCAAATTCAAGCTGTTCAAGGACCTTCAAGTACCTAAACCAAAAGTGTCCAGACTCTCGAAGCCTTTATCATCACATCTAAAGTGTTACTATAAATTCCAGGACACAACAAACAAATATGATGACGGGATTGTTTCATCTCAAACATTTCCATGGGTGACTGTGTAAATGAAACCCCGGATTATGTTGAAAATCAAGCATTTTTCAACGATTATATTCAAATTCAAGTATATTGAACATAACGGTATGTATATAAACATAACGGTTAAATAATTAAACATTTTCCAAACCTTCAAGACTTCGTACGAACCCTGAACACTTTAAGAAAGGAAGCGAACTCAGTCATCGGGTGAGAATAATCAGCAGTTATTTATAATAAAACAATTTCTTGTACTTTAAAGGCTAAATCTGTCAGGAAGGACTTGGCCTCTGGGACCCAACGCACCGATGGGGGTGGAGAGCCTCGTCCAATCAGAGGCACGTTCTCGTACCGCGGGTTTCCCCCGAACAGAGCTGTCTGGTTCCTGAGAAGGAATGAGAGACTCTACTCAGATGCCGGAGGAATTACAATCACATGAAATTTAGAAACCACACTTTGCTCCGCACATTATTTCCACTGACTCACATGTACTCCGACATGGGGGCGTTGGAGACAGCTGGGGCGGGCGGGTGTAGGCTGCTCTGGCTGCCTATGCTGCTGCTGTAGCTGCAGAAGCTGTGCATGTTGGTGACGTTGGGGTTCTGAGAGCCTATCCTCCTCACCCGCGGGTTGAATGGATCCTCCTCATCGATGTCGTCATAATCTCGCTCCCTAGAGGAGGAGAGAAACATCAGCAGAGGGGCCAGATGATTAGCTTAGTCCCGAGCGGACAGAGGGGGACATGAGGCAAATATACGGTGTGAGGTGAAGTGGTAGTGCAGGATATGTTTACCTCCAATGTCCATAACAAAGAAACATCCGTGAACCCAATTAGAAATAGGAAAAAAGACACTCCTTACTGTACTGTAGCTGCAGGTCTTGCCTGAGAATCATCACATTTTTTGTTTTCCTCAGTATAAAATAAATCCAGTGATAGCTTTCTGTTCATCAACGGGTACATTGCAAACAGGGAACTGCTAACAGCTAAAAGCTTTATTCTGCATACATTTAGTGGTGCAAATTAGTCCAAATGCAAATAAATATAGGCTTAAAGCACAGTGCTCTAGTTGCCTAAAGCATAATTCACTGTAGGTGTCACACAGTGTTAGACTTTGCAAACCCCTGGCTTAGTCCGATTTAAACTTAAACTGGGGTTTTGAAGGTTTTACTCCCCATACAGCATGTTACTTTGCTGCTGACCATTTCCAAAAGCATACAAAAGGGTTTTAGCTTAATTTCTTACCTTCCACGAAGCCACAAGTTTCTTTTGTACAGAAGGACAGGAAATGAATCTAAAACTATAGTATGCCTAGGTAATATAAATGACTGTATATTTAAATGGTTTAAAATGTGCAAAATCAGCCTATTATTACTTAAAGAAGGTATTCTGAAGCCCAACACTTTGAACTCACACAACTGAATTTGGATTTGTTTAGCAAAACATCTGTGCAGTTGTACTATTGTAAAAAAATATGCACACACACACGTACGGGTTGGCTCATACAGTGCGTGAAGCTGCATAGAGATGGCTGCAGGATGAGGAAATGAGGGCGCTCAGGCAGGCAGACAAGCAGGGAACGAACTGACCTGCAGGCAATTTGTCTCCATGCCCTGGGAATGGCACACAGCATGACAGTGAAGGCACAGGCTGCCAGGGTGGAGAAGAGGCAGAGGTAGAGGACACCCTCCACCCCGTCGTAGCACACCCCCACCATCGCATCCAGGTAGTCCTAAAGAGGTCAAACGCATAATATAACACAAACAGAAAGGCAGAAACAATTTGCTTGCACAGGCGGACGGCTACTGTTACTTGTATTGACAGCAGACAAAATAAAGCAGAGTTGAAGAAGCACTTAGGAGCGCTGGAGTGTGTCTCCTCTCCAGGAAGACATATACTCCATTCATGCCATGCACAATCAGTGCTCCACATTATTCATTATTCAAACTGCACAGCAGACATGAGCAACACTGTACACGTTAAACAGTGCAAAGAAATGCACCTATGCACGTACCTTTGTAAGAAAACACAGTATAGAAGCTGATCTCATTACATTTCAAATTCTTTCTGTTGTGCTCTGCTCTGTTCTGTTCAAAGCTCCACTTTTAGTTTGATGCTGAAATCCTGCATGGCCACTTACTCTCCTGTTGACCTAGTTGTGCTGCCGTGATGCCAATTAGGATACAGTGAACAAACCTTGTTGAGCCCCCTGCAGTCCAGCAGGGCAGTCAGCTGGTGCAGACTGGCCTCCGAGGAGTTAAGCAAATGCTGGATACCCAGTAGGTCTCTCTGCGGAGAGGTCACCATGCAGTGTCACTGAAAAATGCCTGCACGCTTATTTGTATGAGAAAATCCTTCTAATGCTACTCCTAAAATAAGAGCAATCTGTTCAATTACAGATTGCTTGGTGATAATAATTATAAATATTATTGCTTGGTGTTTGTGTGTGTGATACCTCAGCTGTAGGGAACAGAGGCACAGCAAACTGCAGCAGACCCTGGATCTGGATCTGCATGGTGGTCAGGGACCTTTGGAAGATGGTGAGCGGCTGCAAACAAGACAATGTGTTTGAACGCACGCAGCGTAAAGAGCATGCAAATTAAGAGAAATCACTGATCTTAAGGGAGGCATCATAATGAACAAGTCAGCATACATAGAAAGTAAAGACTCTCAAGGCTGTTTAATTGAGCTATTGTCTAATGACAAAAGAATACGTAGACTTCTTGTCCTTCCGCAAAGTGTAAATGCATGGATGAAAGCATAATAGCCTATAGGCTATAATGGATCTTATTTTTCTGTCATTTCATTTGTACAATACAGATCAAATAACAACAAAAACAACAAGAAACCCTACAAATCTAATAACAATGGAGGTTTGTCACAAAGTTACCATGTATGAAGGAACATAGAGCAGTATGTGCAAGACAAACACAAGCCCTAATGCAACACAGGGCCAAAAAAAGGATGTGAAAACTATTCATTTGTTTGGAGGTGGCAATGATACTGAAACCTACAATGTCATGTAGGTTTATGTTCTCACCAACAGGGGGCAAAATAAGCCTCCACACTCAGTACAATACAAGCGGATAATCACATCCCTCCTGAAAAACAGCACCTTCTGCCCCATACCTCTTTTTTAATTAACATTCAAGCATAGCTCTAAATGAATGAATCTGTCACATCTCCAAAGTAAAACTGTATCTTCACAGTCACCCAACCTAACAAGCGCAGCATGTGCCTGTGGCACAATGTTAAATTGAAACAGGATATGGTCAATTACCTCAACCATCCAAATATGTAATTGCTTTCCTTTGATCTGACATTTTCTTCTGGATCTGCATGACTGTCCGTGGTCAAACCGCTCTCTGCTGCACAATCCAATATCCAGATCTGATCTGGCTTTTTATTTTAGCTAGCGTGAGCTTGTTCTGAGCCAAGTAAAGTAAAAATAGGACAGAGAAAGTGGTTGGAGGAGGACAGTAAGAAAAGGAGAAGAGATGACGATGATAAGAATAGAAAAAGAGCTGTGGAAAGAAGCGGAGTTGACGCAGGAGTGATGCCCAGAGCAATGAAATGCAAGGGCACAGAGGGTAGCGCTACAGGGCACCGCGGCAGATCAGGCTGAAAATACATGAGGAAGTGTGAGAGAGACATGAGAGAGAAAGAGAAAGGAAGGGAGCGCTTCGATGTTTGCCAATCAGTGTGAATTCCTGCATCTGCCAGCTTGCTTGTGAACTTTGCACCTGTTGGGTATCTGTGTGGCAGAGAGAAAAGAGTGCGGACTTTGTTTACCAGGCGGGGTGACGGTTATCTGCCCTCCGATGCTGTGCTCTTGTTATCCCCAGGGCTTGTCTACGACAGTCAGATAATAACTTCTGAGCTCTGCTGGGCCAGAGCTCACAGAAATTGACATCACCAAGTCAGTGACATGACCCAAAATCTCTACTCTGCTTCATGAAGAGTAACCTCACAGGACTTCCGAAGACAGGGAGGAGGAAGATTCGCCAAATTGCTTAATCTAATCTGCAGTTTTAGAGGCTTTGTAACATTTTGGCATGTTTCGGCATGCTTGCTTTATATATGCCAAAGCATGAAGAAAGAGAAAGAGAGAAATATAATGGTGACAGCCTGGGAGACAGTGTTAAATGCAACAGTTTTGTAACATTCTACCACACTTGTGAGGTGAAGTTAGGATGTAAATCAGACAGACGGGGCTGGACAGAGAGAACGAGCTTGACAAAGATGGGGCTTGAGGGGCAGAGAGCTGAACTTCCAGTTGAGCACTGATTTGGTGGATTACAGGCCAAAAGATTTCTAGATGTTTAGAATCAAAGTGAGCAAAATTTGCAGAGAAAGCTAAAGTTTTAAAACATCTAGGCCACATAATACCATCATTCAACAGCATTTAAATTACTATATTTCAACGTGTAGTACGGACCTGCTGCACATTCAGATATAGCATAGATATATAATGTATCTATAGCATTAAGTATCAAAAAATATTATGTATCAAATTTGGTATTGAATAACTGGCCAGATTCTTATGCCTCTTTATGTATTTCTAATCAGATACTTCCTGATTCACATCAGGAAACATTTATAAAATTGTACTTAGGCAAAACCTTTTATTTAACACTGACGTATGGAGCAGTTTCGTTTATTTAGTTAAATGCAAAGTCAAGGGGTCAAAAAATGTGTATATTCCCCAAAGTAAGGTATTGTTTAGCCGAAGATACCAAGAGCCATTCCTAGTCCTTTGTTTATTTATTTCGTTGACCTAAAAGAACAAAAATGTAAGTATATTGAGTCTAAACATACTGCAATCAGCCTGTAAAACACCCCCTGTGTGTATGATTTTATGTATGTTAATTGTAGAGAGTTAACTCCGCCCAAATTCCCAGAAAAGTCAGCTACGACCCTGCTCATAAATGCTTATAAACTTCTACAAAATGTTCAGTTTTCAACTAAATTAAGCAACACATGTAGTAGACATTTTATGACCTGTAAATAACCCGACCAGCGCTTACTAGGTCATATCAGTCAGCACTCAGTGGGAACTCCTGTTTCCTACCTGCTGGAAGGGGTTGGAGAGAGTCTGGTTGCAGTAAAGGTAGTAATGAACAATATCTGTGAAAAATACAAACACACAGACAGACACAAGAAGCTCATTAAATGCATTTCTAACCATCCTTTTAAACTTAATTAAAGCGCAGTTAGTGTCACGGCCACAGCTTTACACTCGCAAAAGTTACAGCTCCATTAATGCAATATTATTCATGTCATTCTCACTGAAACTCACCAGCACCGATGATACTCTTTGTTTGGCTCATGAGGTACTTGTCAGGGGACACACAGAAATCACTTGTGCCCTGAAGTAAAACAGGAACACGTGTGAGAGCAGTGAACTGAAAACAAAGGCACGCCTGAAAAGAATGAATTGTTCTTTAAATAAGGAGGATAAAAGCAGAACCATGCAAAGAAGGAGCGATGCCAAGTACCTGACATTGATAGTTCATTAACACTATGAAAGTCTTTGACAAAGATGAATAATAATGATAATCCTGATCACTTTTTGACACAAAATGGAAAATAAACAGGACAGGCTGCTCCTATAATCCTCTTCAACATGTCTAGACAGGAACACTTCTCAATTCTGCCACTCACGACCTCTTTCACTCCACCGCGCAGTGCTAACAAGAAACCTGCCTTGGCAAAATAACAAAAGTGGGGAGCGGTGGTCTCCTCCGAACTGTACTGTCTGAATTCTAAATGTCCCCCAGGCTCAGGACAAACACACGGCGTGTAGCTGAACCTCCCCTGGGGGGTACGCTAATGAGTCCTGCGCACAGATGAGATAAAGCGAGCCGAGCTCCTCAGCAAAACCCGAACTAGTTTGCAGGAAACAAGGGACAGCAAGGAGCTCCGCAATTCAGCAGCAAGTTTATTGCAGTTCCTGAAGGGAAAACGGTAATTCTCTGAGAACGCAGAGTTCTGACTACCCGCTGTCTGTAATTAAGAGTTCTGCGAAGGGGTGCATTCATTACACAATCATTTATTGTGCACTAAGTAGCCTGCACATTCAATTTCAAGATTCTCATGCAGACACACAAACAATCTGCATTCAGCCAGTCACACGCAAAAACATCTGACATGCACACATGTAAACACACACGGAGATCCTCAGACAAGTACGCTGCCTACACACTAATACACCACACCGGCATGCAGGTCGGTTGCTCCTCTCGACTGACATCGTTGGGAGCACAGCAACAAAACTCGCTCTCATTTAAAGTGGGACACACGTTTGAGGGCTATGTGATGGCTGAGTGGCCACCGCTGCACAAGTTCCCCACAGGTGCTCCAGTTCCCCTCAACAGTCCGAACCCATTAAAGCCAGCTGATGTGGAGTGTTTTCTAAAGTCTGCAGCTCCTGAAAGCCCCCAAAGATAAAATGGAGAAGAAAATGGATGACGTTTATAACGTACATCATGAGCTAAAGCACTGAAACAGGAACGTCATAAGAAATGTGGGCTTGAACATCCGATCACATTTTATAGACTAAATGATTAATCGAAAAAAAAAATGATTGCACAATGGTTGGAATTGTGTAAATCGTTTCTCAGAGCAGGGCAGAGTGGACTGAGTCACCGAGAAGTACATCCACACACACACACACACACACGTCTGTTTAACCGTCACGCAAGCATGTTACACACACACACACACACACACACACACACACTCCTGTACACAATTGCCTTGAAAACCCGACATGTACAAAAGAACACACATACACAGGCCTGTAGCGCTCACATTAACACGTAACTGAGAGGTCACACACACACGAGCACAGAACACACACATTCATTCCCACACACAGGAGCCAGTGCAGATTGTTCATGTAATTGCTTTGTTTAGAGCCGTTTGTATCCCTGCATCGGCAATTATCAGGCCTTTTTTAAGCTGCGGTGATGTTTGCTCTCAAGCAAGGAAAGGAAAGACCCAGTGGACGTCCACCATGCAGTCCAGTCAGGGTCGGCCCTCAGCCAGACACCATGTGGCAGACAGGCTACATAACAGGCCATGATGTTACATGATTTTGTAACACACACCCGAGGGGACAAATTGTAAGAATGATGTCGGTCAAGCATTTTCTGTAAAGCCAGGTCCTTCATCAAGTGGAGATGTAGAGCTTTGTTAAAATATCTTGACAACTACTGGCCAGATTGCAATTAACTTGAGACATGACAAAGCATTGATGGCTGCAGATATTCATGGTTCCATAAGGATGGATCATTATATTTTTGGTAACCTCCTGACCTTTCCTCTACTGCTTCCTATTGTTGGATGCTTCCATACCCTAAACTACATACCCAAACTCTCAGCTTTTTACAGTAGGTGACTAATGACTGGATTGCCACCACATTCTCAGTGAATTTTCATGTTCCCCATTGAAGGAAGCGCTTTTGATTTTGGTGATCCTATTGCCTTTCCTATAGCGTGATCCTTACACCATCCAACATCCTGTATGTCATAGTGTAGCAGACTAACTGTAAATCATGAGCACGTTGTTTGTTGAAACGTTCGGTATTGCGCAGTGTATTGATATTTGCATCCTTGCAGGAGTTTGGATGGTGGTTTTCCTGTGTGTCACTGCATTGGTATCACAAGGAATCCACTAGGATTTCAACCATCGATCCAGCAAAGGAAGACCACAGAGAGTGGAGACTTGTAGAGGAGACATTAAACTGGTGGATGAAAAAGGAAGATGAAACCAGAGACTAATGTGTTGTAACTGATCACACCTCCCGCTGCTTTCTACCCGATGCTCATTATCTCCAACTTAAATTCGCATATGTTAACAATCCTCTGCAGCCCCGAGTCAAAACACAACATCCAGCAACCAACCTGAGAAAAAATAGCACACATGCCTGAGGCAGGTGAGACAAACACTGGGGCTCATCCATCTGAGATGCATTCTTTCAAGCGTATCTCTTTATTTTCGTGCATCACTCTAATTCTTACCCTCTAGGTCATTCAAAGATTTGCTTGGCTTTTTCTTTCATGGCTGTGATCATAATAGAGCAAGACACTAGGCTTTAAAAGCTGCAATTGGATTACTGTTGCCATAATCCTTGATTTTGAATCAAGTTATTCTGTATAATGACGCAGACAAGGTGTGTGTTTGGGATTTTGCTCTTTTGTTGGCCTATTTTTTGCGGCGTGCCATTTGGCAGGAGAGATGAAAAGCACACGAGGTGACAAAAAGACAAACCAAGATTAGAAGAATCTGAGATTGGGCAGTGAGAAGGCGCTGAAACCTTTTTAGATGACACTGCATGGCTCATGCACATTTTACTGAGAATAATTTAAACTTAATACGTGCACTATTTTGAATGAAAAAGCTTGGTGCAAATGCAACAAATTGCAGCTGCATCCTATGTTAACGTTTTGGTTTAAAGGTGCACGTGTGTCTCTAAGACTCATATACACATGCAGGTATAAGCACATAAGCACATGCGCAGCAGTTTATAATCATCTCTTCTCCCTTACCCATCCACATATTGAAAGACATTTTTTCAAGTGCAGCGTGCATGTAAATAAAGCAATTTTTCATCACTGTCAGCCACGACAAGAATTGACTGCAGAGCAGTTTATACTAGTTTATATTGGGGTAAGCCCGGCAGTGAGAGGTGAGGAAGCAAAGGAGCTCACCACAGCAGTGGCCAGGTCAGCTCCCAGAGAAGTCCAGCTCAGGACCAGCGTCAGCACTCCAAAGACCATCATCCTGCAGGGACACAAAGCAACAGCAAGGTCACTGTCAACTCAGTACAATAATCACAAATGCAGATTAATTGAAGCCTCAGCAACCAGGACACGATGGCTTAGTAAAGCTTGCCATTAATCCAAATGATGTAAAGCCTGTCATCACTTTGCAGTAAGTTCTTTCCAATAATTTGATTATGAGGGGGGCAGTATTTATTTTTTAAATGAAATCATTAGAAAACTGCGAGAGTACTTAGGGTTTATCATTTAAACCTGCAATAATAGATTTATTGGCCACTTTTTGGCAGCAGTTGATATAGCAAACTTGTTAGCAAACAGATGCTCATTTACAGATACAGAGCAAGGTTAGCGTTCATTTGAAGTTGTGTTTGTGTCCAACTCATGAATGTAAGTTCATACTCTGTTTTATTTTGCTCTACACCAACAATATATCTAGTTGCTAAATGCTCCACCATGTTCACAATCTAGGTGCTAACTTTGTCTGCCTGGTGTTTGGTGATGGATAGATAGTGAATAGCAGGGTTGTTTTTGCTGAAAAAGACACCGTTGAAAGCCGAGAGTGAACCAAAACATTATATTGCGAGCTGGGAAAATCAAAACAGTGTGTAAAAAAGACGCTATAAAGCGCCGTAGAGCTCAGGAAAACTGAAGAGGTGTGAGAAATCTCTGTGGTTGTAATTTTAATATAAAAATATTTATTAAAGCTGCTATAAGTTGCTCTTTTCATAAGATATGAGGAAGAAATAACATGGCTTATGATGCAGGACAAAATCTATAATATACTGTATACAAATGCGTGGACAATCTCAAAACTGACTTTTGTTAATACAGTTACCACCATCCTACAGAGGGAGTGCAGCAACGCAAATTATTTTCATAACATTCTCTGCTATTGAAAGGAAACAGCGTGAGCACCGAGGACCAGCAGTGGCGATCTCATTGGCCTGTCATCAGCAGAAAAGATCAGAGGTCATGTTCATTTCTGTGGGAGTTGATTGTGCAGCCTTCACATACCGCTGCGAACTGAGGGACGAGCAGCAGCTCCACTGGCCGACATTCGATTCCAGCCACCTGGGTGGATGGCTATTCCCTGCACCCATGAGGACATAAACTGTGGTTTTGTTTTACTGTGGGCTCCCTCCCTGATGATCTCATTGTGTCAGCAAGCGACATCGGAGACATGTGACAATAAAAGGAGAAAGATGGAAAGATTTGGGGGCGTATTCCTGCATGCAGGGGAGCGGTGATGTGTCTGTCTGTGTGCGTACAATAAGATTAAAAGATAAGTCAGCTCTCCACTGTGGCACTTTCCCAATATTCCCCTTACAGCATATCACCAGGGTTTAAATATTATTTGGGTATGCTTCCATCTTGAAACACTCTCTAGCTCCCTGCTAATCCAGTTCACAGTGTGCTGAGACATTAGTGAGTTCCTAACATTGAACGTACAAGCCAGTACTTACTTGTCCTTACTCATTCTTCCATTTTCTTTTATTCCCAGTTCTTTACTATCTATATTCCCTCACCCCTCTCACCCCTATCTTCTCTTGGCCTTCTGCCTGCCTCTTTATCGGTTTTTCACTCTTGTAGTCTGTCTCCTTCCTTCTCTCAGATACAGAGTCCTCACAAGCCCTGATACTTACCAAAAAAACAGATAGGAAGGAGAGCAAGGCTGCACCGAGTGCTTATCTTGATATAAAATGCAAGAAGCAGAACAGATGCAAAGGTTGCACCATTGTCTTACTGGTTTACCACAGTCTGTATGTAGCTGCATGCAGTTACATGGAAACTATCTCAGTATCTCTTCTGAGAACAATACACAAGTGCCCTGACTGTTTCTCTGTGTTGTTTTTACTCATTTACACTTCCAAATGTCTATACGTGTGTCATCTGTCAGTACTCCCAAAGCTATCGCAGGAATGGTCTTAAACCAAAATTCTGTTTATTATTTCTGACTTTTTACAAATGTATGCTTCTAAAAATATATTTCGAAAAAAATATATTGCAAATAAAACAAACTGAGCAGGAAAAATCCCTCTTTGTTTATTAAGCTCATAAGCCAAAAAGGTTGGAAACCACTGGCCTATGTGTCTGCCAGGCCATGCCTATTTGATAGTATGTTGTTGATACTGGACTTTGAGAGCCTCTATAACTTTGACTCGGGGTGACCAAGCAAACGAGAGAATGCCCTCCGATTGCCTCCTCAGTGCTGGCAGGTCACGTCCAAACAAAGCGAGACTGTGTTCAGTGTTCACCAGTGCTCTGGTGGACAAAGGGGGATTCACTGATCTACGCAGAATAGCAGGAAATTGGGTGTAAACCTGACACAAAGCACATCAAGTGAAAACGTCACATTGGCCAATGAGCAGGGCAGATGATGCCAGTAAATGCACTCACCAAGGGTGATGCCAAGTCACTGTGGATTAAATCAGTGTGGGAAGTGGATTTTCATTTTAGCTGAAAAAACTGAACTATTTTGCTGTAAACTGCTGTTATATCCAGTCTATGGAAAAAGATATAGAAAGTGATTGCTCTTTACATTATTATACAAAACACATACTGTAATTGTCAATTAAAACCATGTGAAATTAAAGTGACAGGACCTAGACTAATTGCTTTCTTGACTTATTTTTTAATCCGTTCATTCAACTAAAAGTACCTTCCTGCAAAATTACAATACTGCACAGGTGGAAAACTAGTTGCTGAACTCAGCTGCCATTTCCTCAGGCTTAGAGTTTTAGTCTGGTAGGCTGGTACTTTGGACATTTGGGGTTACCTGAACAGCCCTATAAGTGTTTATTACTTTACACACAGAGCTTCCATTACTACTTCCTTCCTTCAGGCAGTAGAGTTATATCTTTTCTTCTCCCGTCTTACCAATGCTGTGATTTTGTCTCATTATAGTGTCAGCGCATCCCACTCATTTGCATTCTTTGTCTAAATGACAATTCATCTTGGTGTGTGTCCTTGCTCATGACAGCTCTAATGATTTCTGTCATCCAGGGAAATTATTTTCCTCACTCTCACTTTCTTCTGCACGAGGGGCACATGCAATCTTGCAATCAATAACATCAATATTAGAAATAGGCTTATGCTGCAATTACATCATAACATTTTAAGGTTCGATTCACACAATAGATGCTGAAGTTATGTACTCAGGATTAGAGATGTCAGTTTCTGAGAATTCTGCTACCAACCCAATACAATGGAGGTGGGTGGAAATTGGTTTGCGGTGCTCAAACCATAAAAAAATTAAATTACAATGGGAAAATTCAGCAGCAACATGCCCCTCCAGAAACAGACCAAAAAGATATCCAAAAAACCAAACAGCTCTATGGATGTCTCTTCCTCTCTCACATGTGGGCGTATCTTCTTGTGTAAGCTGTTACTGTGTGTCACGTTCACGCCGAGCCAGACAGTTATAAGCACCAGGAAAAGTCAGTAGGTCCCCACAGTGTAATCTGCTCCCGAAAGCCTCCAAACCACTTCCACTTCTGGAAAAGAGCATGCCTTGGGAGGGCAGACACTCTTGACACTGACTCATCCAGTGTGTGCAGAGGGGTGGGAGGCTTAAGTGGGGGTGGGTTTGTTGGTAAGATTAGTGCCGCTAACACCCTGAACTGACTGATTGAGCGAGACAGAGTGACACTCGGTTGGATGAATGGAGGCCCGGGTGGATTTCATGCCGTGCGAAACTCTTACACTAGGAAGAAAAAAAAATAATCACATTCCAGTGTAGAGGGATACACTTAAGCTATGGATACTGTAAGGAGATTAAATGAAAGCGAAGGAAATGCATGTGAACATACACTGTACAGTATTTGTGTGCAATGTACAACCACCTGTCATCTTCCAGAGTAACATATATTATGATGTGTGGGAGTGTTTTTCATGCTATAATAATGCCAACATCCTGTTTTCATAGAAACATCCTATCAGCACTTCTTACCTCTTTTTAAAAGCCCCACAATATATTAATTATATTATTGTTTCTTATATAGAGGACATTGTGACATTAACCATTAATCTTAGGTTATGTTTGGTTATGTTTCAATGTACCCTGCATGTGCTTTTATTTCTTTATTTGACTTGTTTTCTTGTCATTCATAAAAGGTCAAATCAATAAAATATTGATCAAAGAAAGGCCTAAAAATGCAAGGCTGAATAATTAATTGCATGCCATGCAAGGATGCGGACATACAGTACACTATGTCTGTTAACGAATGTAATTCACGCCTGAAGCCATTTAAAGCAGGTCAAGTGTTAAAGTGGAATAACAGCCTTCAGGAAGTCATATTGTTGATAACATCAAATGGCTTCAACTCTCTCGCCACAGCGCTCCAATCCAATTTGTAGAGCAAGGCACGGCAACACTCTGAGCAACTTCAACCTACCGCCGGCAATGCTGAGAGGCAAATGTTGAAGCAGCAGCAGGACAGTGTTTGTAGCAGGACACGGCTGTCTTATTCAATGGCGAAGAGAGGTGACTCCTGCCTCTAGCTTCCTCTGTCTACACTCATATTTATTCATCTCATTCAATGTATCATTATCTGTTGTTCCTGTTAAGCACATCACGGATTATTTTGCACTCATGAATAAAGAATGATCTTCATTGGGAAAGCAAGATGTGGTTGAGTGGGTGATCAGCTGTCACCGCTCTGGTGGAAACTCCACGTTTTAAAACGTTCAGGCTCTTAGATGCAGTTGGTCTTTTAATCCTACATGACGTAAAGTAAAGACATCTACGAGTAACTGTACGAAAATATCGTGTCTTTTTTTTCTCCACGTGTCTCTCAGTTAGCTGCTGCTAAACTCCCAATCAACCCCTTCTGTCATATATATCCTGCCGCTGCTTCTTCATTCCCTGTCTTTCCTACCTGTTGTGCGGGATAGGAAAATCACACATAGAAGCCACGAAAACAGAACAGACGGTCTATTTTCTTTGTAAACAAACAAAAAAAAGGCTCTTGTCTCGGTTTTACAGGGAGCATTAGACTCACGTGGTGAGCAGCCAGCGAGACTGCTTGGCCAGGCCCAGACAGGCCAGCAGGCAGATGACCAGGTCCACGATGAGGAGCAGCAGGTAGGTGAGCCACCTGCAGAGACAGACAGAGACAGAAAATTAAACTGTTGTGGGTGAATGCCTGTTTTGGCAAAGTAAGGGGAATTTGTTAAAGGGAAAGTCCTGGTGGCATGTGACCTGGGTCTTATTGGTGTAGGTTTTGCCATCATGCCTATCACTAATAAAAACACTACGGGCTACTCTAGCTGGTTGGCTGGAAACCTCTCCATTTGTCCAATCATAGCTTAGCATCTGTAAGGCACAGCACGTCTGTCAAGTTATAGATTGGTCATTGTCTGTCTTATCAATTTCTTACACTTTTGCACTTCTAAAGGCGATACAACGGTGTGTTTATATGCTTCAACGTAAGCTGCAAACGTTAACATGAACTGTTAATTAGCGTGCCACATCCAATAGCAACCTGGCGTTACTTAAAGCCAAGGAGAATATCATGACCTAACTACAGGTTAGTGTTCAGGACCAGCACATGCATTATATCTACTGTATCAGAGTTTAGGCTGATGTTGGCAGCTCTGACCTGCTCTTTATCTGGTCTGGGCGAGATTTCACTGCAGCAACATCAGCGAGATACAGTGTTGCGTTTCTCATCCAAAAGTCATTTTCTCATATATAGCATAATGTTATACAGTTGTGTCAGCCAGCAAAAGCAAAGTTTTCCGGCTAGAAATGAGAAGCCTGCTTTTGTCTGCGTCTGTTTGAAATCAAATATCCTTCGTTTTTAAAACTTACTAAGAATTTCGAGTGGTTATGTTTCAAAGTTATCATTGTGAACTGCGCATGTGCAGGCTGCTTATAAAAGCATAACAACAGTAAGTAAGGGGAATTAGGTTTAACAACGGGGTCAGTTACTGTGCCGAGTACAATGTTATCGTAACTGACAGAAAAAATAAAACGCAAGTTGCTATAAATCAGAATTTTAGGTCAGTGTGCGTTGATGCTTGAGGGTATGCTGTTGTCCGCTATTGCCCTCCTCAGTGTATCCATCTGTTATGTAAGCAGTGGTCAGTCTGTGACCGGACACAAAGAGCCTGTCCAGATGGTTAATAATGAATGGACTCAGTTCCATATGGCTGAATGTTGTATGTTGTGAAAAAACTAGGGGGAGGGGCAGTTACATCACCTTCTCACTTGATCTCTGTATATATATATATATCATCAATCACCTCATTTTTTCTCATGCCATCTCCTTGAGTGTTCTTACACTGTTTTTCTATCACACCTGCATCATGCTCACTTTGTGTGCAGTCTTCTTCTTTTTAATTATTTCTTTTATTTCCCATCCATCTGCGTCTCCATCACGCTACAGCATCCTCCCCCTCATCTCTCATGCTCTCCTCCATCTCCCTCTTTTTTCCTCCTCCTCCTTTTCCTGCCTCTCCTCTCTGTCTCTTTCCCTTTCAGCCCCCTTTCTCTAACTTGCCCTTCTCTCCATCGTCGACACCTCTTTGCTGTTTCTTCCTCGTTTCGTCTTTCCCCCCTCTTGGCACGGTACAGTACAAGAAGCTGGGACATCAACATGCACATGAGGCTCTCTGGTGACAATGCCAACCGTGTTTGTCTGTGTTATCTTAATCCAATTAGAGTCAAACCCGAGTGCAGCATAGAGACACGTAGGGATGGTGGTTTACATTTATGTATAATAGAAAAGTACGTGTTCTCAAGAAATTGTGTCACATAGCAGAAAGCAGTTCCAAATGTGCCAGCTCCAGCTTAAAAAGTTGGCAAAGATAACAGTAATGGCACCTTATTTAGCCTCGCTCATAGAGAGATTAGAGGTCACCGTCATATTCCAATAGCGGGTTTTATGGGGGGCCAGGAGCAACAGCTGACCAAGGGCACACACTCATCAAGGGACCCAATTATGGAACCCATAAAATCACGTGCTAAACATTGCTTCTTTTTTTTAAACCATAAATTGAATTTTACTGTGTTTTTATTGATTTAATTTACTTGGTCTGCAGTGGTCAGTACCTACCAAAGGTGGTCCAGATAGATTCTAACAGAAAGGTGTCAGAACACACAGTGCACGACAGTTTGTTGCACATGGGGACTGGTCAGGGTGCCCATGCTGTCTGAATGTTATGACTGATCGGCGTAGTAATATTATAGTGATATTAAATGGGATTTCAAATGATAAAGTTTGTTTATTCTTCTGGCAATTTCTATAATGTGTTTGTGAACAATATTTCTGATTATATTGTGCAGCGACAGGGGAGGAGGCCCCAAGCCCCAAGCCCCAAAGTCATCTTATCTCCATGTAAATCTGTAAGACTTCTAGTTCATCTTTATGAAGGGATATGTTTGCCAACCTTGGGATCAAATGTCAGGCTGAAGAATAGCCTCTTTTAGAAAGAAGTGAAGCTTTTTATGTTAAATTGTACCTGTCTTAGTAGGCTAAATCACAAAGTAGGCATATAATATAATCGCAGCAACCCTTAATTGAGATGAAGGATTTGTTAGACCAAATTAAATTCTCTTGTTGGGTATGGATACCAAGGAGAAAATGTCTCTCACCAAAGAAAGCGAAGACCAGTTTCCTGGCTTGTGAATATGATTGTTTATGTGCAGCTTACATGTGCCCAATCAACAATCTCCGGATCTTGTCAATCAAACAGATACTTAATCTTGTTAAGTGTTTATAATCTGCCTTCCACATGTCATTTTTCATTTTCTGTAATCCATTTTAAAGGAAAAACTGAGAGTAATAAGAATAATTAAAAATAAAAAATTGTATAGAACCCTTGTTAACAAAGTTACAAAGGGCTTAAACAAAAAACAACAAAGACAAAAACAGACACACAATTATACTATGAAATGTGAAATGAGATTAAGAAAAAAGAAAGGTAAATTAAATAGCAATTATATACTGTAGTCCAGCAGATATAAAATACTACAAGTAAATTGACACCAAATGCACAGTAACTCTTGGTGTCAAATCTAGACTTACAAACTAAGCTGCAAGATTAAATAACAAATGTACACGGTTGCAAAAATGTTAAAGGAACACTTTGAAAACACATCAGATCTCAATGGGAAAAAAATCTATACTGATATGGACTGGGTAATATGTTAGGAACAAAAGGATGCCACATCGCTTGATGGAAATTAAAATGATCAACCTACAGAGGGCTGAATTCAAAGACCCCCCGAAAATCAAAGTGAAAAAATGATGCGGCAGGCTGGTTCATTTTGCTGAAATGTCATTGCAGCAACTCAAAATTGTTCTCAGTAGTTTGTATGGCCCCCACGTGCTTGTATGACATGCCTGACAACATCGGGGCTCCTAATGAGACGACGGATGGTGTCCTGGGGTATCTCCTCCCAGATCTGGACCAAGGCATCACTGAGCTGCTGCACAGGTTGAGGTGCAACCTGGCGGCGTCGGGTGGACCGAAACATAAAGTCCCAGAGGTCTAGCCAAATGCAAAACTAGTGAAAACAGTCAGAAAAGATGAGGAGGGGAAAAAAATGTCAGTGGCCTCCACCTGTAAAACCATTCCTGTTTTGGGGGTCATCTCATTGTTGCCCCTCTAGTTCACCAAAACTGAAACTGATTAACAACCCCCTCTGCTACTTAACCAACCAGATCAATATCCCAAATGTTTAATTCACTTGATGCTATACTCTGCTTAAAAAGTGTTCCTTTACTATTTTTGAGCAGTGTATTTATGATACAGGATACTTTTACAAATTAAAATTGCGGATCAAACTACTTTAATTTTTGTAGTAATTGTAATAGTTATAATACAGTGCCAAGAAAAAGAAAGTGAACCCTTTTGAATAATCTACATTTATGCATAATTTAACCATAAAATGTAGTCTGATCTTCATCAGGCACTTTAACAGACAAACGTACTACGTAAACAAATAACACTGAAATAATTGTTTTACTCAATATTAAAAATCCAAATAGGAAATAGTATGTAAACCTCTTCACAATTGACCTCCACAAAAACTACTATAAGTCCGATTTTTCCATCAATGAGTTGAAATTGTAGTTAGTGGTTAGCTGTGCCTTGTTCTGTACAAAGCACATGAAAAATATTGGTTACAGACACTCATCCCTTCACATGTTCTTTCAGAGTACTTCAGATGAAGCAAGAAAAGGTGGAGGAAAACCTTTGGGTTACAGTTCAGGACCTGTCTCAATATCTAAAAGTCACTGAGGTCATCATTTCTATTTCAGCAATAGAAATAGGGCAGAAATCGTGCTCATAGGGCACCACGGAGAAAAGCACAGTTCCCCCTTAAAATAAATGGATGACACCCAAATTGACAACCTGAATGTTCTATTATATTGCTGGGACAATGTTTTGTGAAAACCTGAAAGAAAAGATTATATTTTGTTGCAGAAACACCTATTTTTGGAGTAATAAATTAAACAAACTACTAGTCTACCATAAAATTATCTTTAAAGTAAAGCATGGAATAGAGATTATCATGATTTTTTGTCATTTTGCTGCCCCAGCCATTACTCTCTGAGATACCAATGCAGCCAAAAGTATAAAAATTATTTTTACAAGGTAAATGTTTACTGTTTTTAATTTTTCTTTCATTTTTTCTACCGTCTTCCTTTCTGTATTTGTCTTTCTTTCTTCCTTTCTTTATTTGTCACTCTTCCTTTCTTGTACTGAAAATACCTTCAGTAAAAAGAAAACACATTTTGGTCAAAATCTACAAACATGTTGCTGTATACATGTGTTTTCTGACCTGTGGTGCCAAAAACATGAGGGTGGGAAGGTCCAGCAGACACCACAGATCTTTCCAGGGCGTCTCCCTGCAGGGGGGCAGCAGGGAGGGGGTTGGTCGGCCACTCAGGGACACATTTAGGCCCTCCGCTACCAGCATCTCCAGGTACAATGATACCTGGGAGACCATAAAGATCCAGGTCTCCAGACAGGAAACATCACAACCTCCCTGATCTGAGAAGTGAAACAGAGAGGAGACGAGAAGGGGGATAATCAACAGTCACATTTCCGTAATGTTAATATGTTCAGAAACCTTCAAATCATTATTTACCTGAGGGTTTGAGTTCCGAACACATTTGCTCTGCCAGGAGTTTGATACCCAGGGAGCAATCACCCATTCTCTCTGGTTTCCAGCCCTGCAGGCGCCCTCTGTGGACCAGAATCTGAACTACAGCAGAAATCAAGTCCTGTAGGAACTATGGAGAAAGGAAAAATGGCCAGAGTTGGGTGTCAGTAGGGAAGGATGGAGGCAGCAGAGTGAAAAGAGAGGGTTGTGTCAAAAGAAAAGGCAGCGGAAAAGAGAAATACCACACAAACTGACACATTATTTCATTTTACACTCTACTCACCTCTGCTACCTGCTCACGTGTGACAACCGATGGTCCTCCTGCTCCCTTCTGGGACATGGCCATGACGAGAGGAGCCCGTTCTTCTGCGGTGCCTCGCAGGGTGTCTGCTAGGAAGATGACCAATTGCTCTTGACCTACCCCAGAGACAGCAGAGGTGCCGATCTTCCCAATGGCTGCGGGTGCTGCCAGTCCAGGGTCGATATTACACATGCAGTGGTAGAATCTCCTCACCATGGAATCTGGAGCCAGGCTTCCCATTGAAGACTGGGAGAGACAAAAGGAGGGGTTAGTTATACACAGACAACACACTGGCAGAAACTACACTCTCCTGACAGTTGTACGGATGCAATTGCTAGAAATTATATTTGCTCAGTAGAACAAGGTCATAAAATATAGTCAAAGAAACAAAGCATATTTCTGAGTGTATACCTACTTTAGGCATAGGATTTTAGGAATCTGCAATACTACATTAAATGATAAAAAATAACATACTAATGTAAAGACAAATTAGTTCCAAATATGTACTGTATATCTCTGAATAAATGCAAAGACAGAGAAGTCATTTGATGGAGACTAAATGAGAAGTGCATTTATGACATTTTCCAACTAGAGTTAAAATTTTCAGACTTTATAAAGACAAGAAAAAATATTTTCTAAATCAATAGATCTCGATTTTCCTGAGAATAGTTTCATCTGGTTATGCATTGAGTTGAAATCTTATATTGACAATATTTGTTCCTGCTAAACTGTTGCACTAATTATACAGTCTATTTTCTGCTTTAAAAGTCACACCTGCAGCATCTCAAGCGTTAGAGTCTTCCCTGCTGGTGTTTTATTTGGGGCCCCCGGAGGGCCCCTGGCACTGCCCTGGAGCCTGTCGAAGACCCCCTCAACCACAGGCCGCTCCTCGGGGCGGAAGCGGGCCAGCCGCTTCTGTACCACCACGCTCTCTGTGTTACCCATGTAGCTCTACAGTTCAGCACACACACCTGAGTCATTATGTTTACAGTAGGCTACAACTAACAAGAAATCCACCTTAAAACAAAGTACATATTGTGCTATATTAATTCCAGACAGTATATTCACAAATCATATTTGTATATATCTAAATAACAGAGCTGGCTACATTTAATGGAAATCACATTGTCACTTAAAATTATATCATGAATCATTTTAGAGTTTAACAATCCATACAGTATGTAGGGCAATGGTTCCAAACCCTTTTAGGCATACAAACCCTTAAAATGAAGCAATATCTACTTGTGACCCTTCATCACAGTGTAGTGACTTATCTTCTCCAATAGTTTAGAGGGTCCCAAACCAGATTGGGAACCAATGATCTAGGGAGCAGCATCAGCATCTGTATCACGGAACTGTAATAATATTTATCAATTCTATTCTAGGGCATACCCATACCTAAAATACTGTACGAATCATTTACAAATAAAGCAGTACAAAATTGGAATGTTAAAGTAAAACGTCAGAACTCCATTGCAGTAAAATTACAACCTTCAGTCTTTCACAACAAAGAGAACGTGAAATGCAATGTTAAATTTAATGTGTAAAATGGTATTCTGCCAAGTACTCCTGCTGCCTGTTTTGTTAAAGGTGTGCAGCCATATTCTACGCGATCTAGACGTTTGCTAACAATCAACAAAACATTTAAAATCAATATCTAATAATACAGCTGGCCTACAGACGTCTCCATTGTCAAATAACATAACATTTTCGTCTTGGACCTTGAATGATTAGCTAACACTCGCTAACACTGGCTTACTTAATTTGTCCCCTATATGCAAATGGCTGTATATAAAAGACCATGGGTGTAGTTGTTAATTAATATATGACATGCATAACGTTCTCAGAGCAATGCAACTTCAAACTTAACTCTAAACGTGTCTGTGTGCCGATAACCTTAGCTTTCCATCGTGCATCTAGTGACGGCAAAATGTAAACTTCCTGGTGCTGATAGAGATGACAGTTGTAGTAGCCAATCAAATGAGCCGAATGTTCACCTGCTTCATTGTGACTGGTCCATGATGTCTGGAGGCGGGGATACTCGGTTTAGTAGGGATGTTCATGAACACACACTAGGTGGGTATTTATAGTAGACGACAGCAACGTTTGTCAAAAATAATAAAATAAATCAATCCATCGTTCTGTCTAACACATCTACTGCAGTAATGAACCACACAGTTCAGTGAAGACAGCCATCCATCAACTACATGGTCAGAAATGAAATACATGAGTTCATGTATATGGTTCCGGTCAAAATGAATCGGTAATGATACTTAAAATTATTAGTTAGAGGTTAACTAAATGTGTTACCAATCTTATTAAAGTATTAAAGACACTGTTACTTTGAAATAACATTGAGATTACAGCTGTTTTATAGTAAAGGGAAAACGAGTGAATGTTATTTATTTTTTTATTACATTTATTTTATTTTAAAGTCATTAATCATATTCTAGGGAAGTGTTAGTGGTTCTCCTACACTAACACATTTTCGTCGTCAACACATTCATAAAGTTTTCCAAAAATTACTAGTAAATCCGAGTTATCTGATGAGATCACTGATACTTTCTCATACCTTTTCTCCCTTAACTGGTTTCTCCACACACAAATTATATACACACATGTAAGCCTACACAAAAAACATGAGGAGGAACAGTGACTTCATAGTCCTATCCCGCCTTTCACCAGTAGAGACTGCACAGGAGCAGCCATAGAGAGACAGGCCCCTTTGCGGAAAGAGCAGGCAGTTGAAAAACGCCTTTTAAGGGCATGAGACTAACTATTGTGAGTGCAATGAGCTGGGTGTGTTGCATTGTAATGAAGTCTGGATGCACCCACGTCGGCACAGCGCAATGTAGGTGACGTGCAGCCATCTGCCCACGTCAAGAAAACAGAGGGGTGTAAACAGGATAACAATGATGAATAAGTGCGCAGCAATAGATGAACCACAGAACCAGAGACATGTCTTCTAGAGTGCATTTAAAGTTGATAACTGGGTCATAATTCTGAATGAATGAATGAATGTATGAAGTTAACCTAGTCTCCTTTGAATTTAGCAGGGATGGTAGCAACTCTCCAGCGCTGCTAGCTGACAGTGGTGGAATGTAACTAAGTAGCCTACATTTACACAAGTACCATATATCAGTACAAATTCAAGGTATTTGTACCTTACTTAAGTAGTTCCATTTTGCACACTTTATATTTCTACTCCATTACATCATAGAGGCAAATATTGTTTTTTTTTTTTTTCAGCTTTAGTTATTAGTTACTTATCTTTCCTGTCCAGTAGAAACAATATATCTCCGAATATGGTGATATTGAATGTGAATGTTTCTGATAAACTGAAGAATTTCATGTTCCTTTATGGGTTGAATATGGGAAATTCTCCTATGTCTTAAAATAAACAATTTTTTGTAAGAAAAACAACAACCTTGGATTATCTGGAAACAAGCGTGATGATTTTACAGAATATGATGCATTGTTGTAGATTAAATTATCCAACAGTATATACATTTAAATTCAAATTTGCACAACCATAACCATCTACAGCACTACTAAAATGCAATATACACATTAATGCAGCAGTTATCGTAATCCAAAAACATCATATAATAGTAAAAACCTCACATAATTTTTCTGCATGAGTACTTTTACTTTTGATACTTTAAGTAAATTTAGCTGATAAAGCTTACAGACTTTTTCTTAAATAAGGTTTAAAATGCAGAAGTATAACTTGTAGTGCAGTATTTTCACAGTGTGGTATTAGTACTTTTACTTAAGTAAAAAAATCCACATACTTCCTCCACCAATGCAAACTGAGACATCTAAAAGAGTGCAGCAGGCACTGAAGCATTGAATTCCTATCAGGTCATCATGCAAACACACAGGATATAGGTAAATGATAAAACCTTTGCCTGATGCTACTCAGTTTAACCAAAATAGTTCAGAGAGTTAACATGATGCAAGAAGTGCAAGTGCAGTGGGTTATACTATTGGTGAATTCTAACAGAGGTTTATCTTATTATATGCAAAGAGCACAAAGTTAAAAAGCATTGCTTGGTACAAAGGCCTACTGGCAGTATTTTGAAAGGACTTAATATGATCTCTTGCATAATCATTCTGTTCATGCACAAGCAAAATATTTGCTTACACTTCATCTCCAATTTTTGTTCCAGATTACAACCTGTTGAAACTGAGAAGAACAATCTAAATGTATCTGCAAGTCACAGAGTAGGGTGATTGTAAAAGTGAAAGAACTGAACATACATAAATCTACAGCCTCTAGCTCCCAGTTTACATTCCCCCAAAATGAATCAGACAAGTATGTACACTTTCTTTATAAACTCAACCTTAAATATTTCATGCCAAAATGTAGGACTGATACTACTGCTACTGGTTTGCTACTAAGGAAGTGGCTTAAAGTGACACTGTGTTACTTTTACTGAATAGTGGCATTTTGAGTCCATAAATATGACTGCTCATCAGATGCCCAAACACGACATAACAGTTTATAAAACTATGAGACAGGATTTGACAACTTTTACAACAAAGGTATCACACTGGCAATCATGTAATCTTTTTTGCGTCACCACAATCGCCAGGTAAGCAACTCAATAGGATGGATCAAAAGTGTTTATTGAAAAAGAATAAGAAATTCACACATTTAGGGATGAAGGTGGAACATGAGAGACAAGTTCTTCCTTATTAACCTTTCCATTATTTGCATTCACATTACAAAGAACCTTACCAGTAACGTGGGGTTAACCCGTAGGTGTAATCAGACCCGTTTAAAATTTAGACCAGTCTCTATCCATCTCCTTCTCTTTGATATTTTTGTTCTCTTTTCCTCTGTTTCTTTTGCTTCATTGGTGTTTCAAGCAGGTACAGGCAGAACCAGGCAATACACATGGTTCACTGATATATGACTGTGTATATGCCGACGTTCCATTGAAAGAGAAACTTGGCTTGATTACTATGAACTGTGATGTGAACTGTGTTCACTCCTCTTTACTGATTCAACTGTCAGCAAGTCGAGACTTGAGAAGTGAGTCTTGTTAGTTCTTCTTTTCTCTTCCCTTTACCCACTAACCCTTCTCTCAGTTGCATCCCTATATGGTAAAAGTCTGACTGCTAGATGACTGCACAGGAAATCCACTATTTGAATACCATGTTCAGAAAAAAAGCCACACACACCACACATACACTTTGATGGACTGAAATTGTCACATGACTTCAAGGTGTTCTTGCATTTCCATTTCAAGAGAAGCTATTCTGTGCTTGCTTGCAACATGTAATTGTAGTTACTAGTACTTTCTGTTTTGTTTTGTCTGTATTCTCAGTCCAGAGGCAAAGATCATGAAAAAGTGTCTGCAAAGAAAGACACAATGACATGGAGTAAAAACAATCCCAACCCAAAGCATTATTTTGTTGAGGTTTTGACAAATGGTATATGAGGCCTATGAAGGGGATCTGTGTGTTTCCCTGTTCTCAGAGGTAAACAACAAAACTAATGAATTCCTATACAAATTCTTCTATGACTGAGCGCTTCGCATGCATGTACTGAAGGATTTCAATGAGGACACTCCTCTGAGTTTTCTTTTTACAGAAAACCCGACTACTTTCACATTTACATTCACCACAATGTACCACCTCAGGCTCCAAATGAGCTTCGTCTTTGAACCGTAACAAAATATTTCACTTATTGTCATGTGGTTTCTTGACAATCAAATGAAATACATTTTCTCTATAGGCAGAAGCTTCTTCTCGTCCTCTGGCTTCTGATGACACATGGTGGGAGAATTATTGGCCGCATGGAACTTAACCTTTATTGGAATCATCCTTGTGAAATTGGACAAGGCTAACTCAAATACTTGCATATGACCAACCATGCAGTTAACCTAAAAGAAAGGCAAACACACATAGATTAAGAATCATATCTCATTCTGTCAGCTGCAGTATAAGACATCTTCCTCATTCTGGTCTCTGTGATGGCAGCTGATTATTTGTTGAAATAATCTAGGATGTCACCACATCTTTCATGTGGGTGTTGATATTTCTGCTGCCGGTTTGACTGTTAAATGCAACCTCGTAAAACAGACCTGTTACAGAAAGCAGCCCCAGTACATGCATGAGGTAAAGGAGTAGTGAAAGTAATTTGTCTGACATATGTTCAGCCAGGTTAGAAGAATGCCCTTTAAAAGTTTTATATGAAGTTTTCAGAAAGTCCTGTTATTAATGACACCTGGTGGCTGTTAAGTGAACTGCAGTCAGCTGGGCATTGGACAAACAGTGATTAGACGTGCCATACACAAGACTGAATTTGATTTACAATCATTTTTAGAAAAATGTTATCTGTAATGTTCCCACATTTTATTTGGACCATTGGCTCCATGATGCTAACTAGCCTAACTACATACTAATTTGCCGTTTGCAAATGACTTTTTCAGTCAACATTACAAAACATCCAACACCAGATCCATGCTGCGTAGCTAAATTTCAGCTAGCTGGCTAACCTTAGTTTGTTTAGATTACAATTAGCTAGTTGGTCACCCGCCTTGCATCACTCTTTGCTGGAGGAGAGCTATCATTAGTTATACACCTTTGCTTTGTACCATTACATCATTTATTGTTGGCTAAACTCAACAGTGTCATCATACATATGTTAGAATCCTGGATCACATTTAGCTGGTGAAGTAATTTGGTAGGCTAGCCAACCAACATATCCACTCAGACAGCATTTTGCTAGCGATTACGTTAGCAAGCAAGCATGCTAAAGCTAGCCAGCTAGCTAGCTAGCTGTAACTTAGCTATAGTGCATGGATTTGGCCAGCCTGATCAGCCCCAGGAGTCTGAATGAATTATCTGACATTATCCACTGAAGACAGTTTTTTTCCTATGTTAGCTAACCATCAAGTCATCCTCGTTAGCAATCAAGCTATGTGGACTTTGTGTTGGACCACTGGGTGTTACTGTGGGTACCAGATATGCTTGGTCTGACAGATCTGTTTAGGGTCCTTCATTTGCAAATGACGTAACACATTTACATAGCAGATCTGCCAGGCTGATACCTACACTGGGTGTTTGTTGATGTAAGTGGACTCCATTTCTACGCAGGGGTTTCATTAAGGGTGATAAACATGGATGATTCATGAGGTCCCAGCTTGGTAAATGTTTAGAAAATAATTTCTTTATAATAAAAAAAAGAAATATGTAATGAAAATGTAAACACATGACCAGAACAGGCATCTTTAGCCAACCATCCCGTTTGAACCCCCCCATAATGCATGTGGTTTGGTCCATTTACCAGGAGGATTAAAAAATATATGCTGCTGCTGATCTGAGTCTAACAGTAGCTCTGGCTCTCCAGCAGGATATAGCACTATCCTGCTTTCACAGTCAGATACAGATATGCCGCCTTCAAGAATCAAATCAGGTTACCAGGAAAGGAAAGAAAGAAAAGTGAGAAATACAGCAAAATAAAAGGAAATAAAAATTACTAAATTTTTCCAAGAGAAGAATTTCAATAGTAAGTCAGTGTAGACAGACTGCCCCTGCCGAACTGAGTAATGGTAGCCTAGCTAAAGTTAGGTAGCCAAAGCTACAGGTAGCTACTTACCGTAGACTCACTCTGCTTGGACAGAGCAGTAATTATCATACCTTTCAACATTGGAATTTTAAAATATGGGAAGTTTTCTGGCGGCTGCCACCACACAACCCCTGCATGTAAATGAAAACAAATAAGGGTATATACATTCAGGACATACATGCTTACTTACAATATGTATTACTTGAATGAAACTTGTACATTATGCATTAATTTCATTGTGACAGTTTCTACACTACGGATGAAATCGTCCCAAAAGCATCTTCACCTCAGCTTTGGTCACTTCATCTGCTTCCGAAACATTTCCTGTCACACATATAGTCATTGACAGGGTATGTTTTTGTGCCTGTTGTGTGCGTTTATACTTGGAAGATTTTTCATGCTCGCTAACCGTGTGCAAGAATGGCACACTTTACAAAAACTTTGCCTGACTTTACTTTTCATTAAATTAGGGAAGGTCTCCTCCCAAGTACTGGCATAGAGGTTTAGCTTACATGCCTCTCTGTGTCTCCATCCTCATTTATAATAAAGCATCATAAATCTCATGACACAGGCAGCTATCGACTACATTACAAACCAAAAATGTTAATACTGTTAATCTAGGCAAAGGATGAAGATGGAAACTAGAATCTGCACAATTTAGTATAGAGCAGCAGAATGCAACAGTACATTTAATATTTAACATCCATGTTAGGGGCCCAGTAGGTTATCTTTCATGGGGCCCCAAAGTTCTGGCTAGGCCTCTGTTTCTACGCTAATGTTACCTAGAATTGCACACTGTTGGCATTGTAGGGAAGCTGAACTGGAATCAATGTCATTAGTAACACCAGCTGTTCCTTCCATGTTAAAGGTACCGTCATTACACTACAGTTCAGAAGTGCTCTGCTTCCTTTTCACGTCAATTGAAAACTCACAGGGTGGAGTTCACCCTTGTTCAGCTTTGCCCTGCAAATTTGCATGTTCTGATGCATAGTGTTTGGAAGTGGAGAAGACATTATCCTAGAAATGTGCCATGCCCTTGTTTTGTACAATATTATACTACCAGACTACAAACTGCTGTATCACTCTCATACACTGTTTGTGTTTGTGATCAGTCAACGCTCAATATTTATTACTGGTGGTGGAATATAACTAAGTATCTTTATTCAAATACTGTACTATTTGAAGTACTTGTACTTTACTTATATTTACAGTACAGATTCTTTCTATTTTTTTTCTACACATTTCAGAGGTAAATATTGTACAACTACACTTATTTAAAGGAATAGTTCATTTTGGGAAACTTGTTAGATGGGCAGATTGAGACGACTCTGATACCTGTAGGGTAAATTAGGTCACAGCCAGCAGCTGTTTAGCTTAGCATAAAGACTGGGAAGCAGGGCAAAACAGCTAGACAGGCTTTATCCAGAGATAACAAAATATAGCTACCAACACCTTTAAAGGTAACTAATTAACAAATTATATCTTATTTGTTTAATACATACCAAAACCAAAATGTGGATATTGCTTTAATAGTATGAGTTTTTACCAGCTACAATATTAAAATGCATCTTACACATGAATGCTATCATAATACAATATTATAGTATAACACTGACAGGGGGCATTCTGCTACATAATGACTTCTTATGTATATTTTGTTAATCTGTACTAAATATGTAGAATTACGAATGCATGATTTTCAATATTTTTACATTTACGTATTTCTACTTTTGCTAAAAGATCTCAATACTTCTTCTATTTATTGCCTACGTCAGAGCTGTCATCCTCTGTTATGGCTTAGTGTGGGGCTATAGCTTACAGATCAGTGCCTGATTCTTCAGATACCGCTCCAGTCAATTTAGAGTGATATTACAAAAACAGGTCTTGGAGTCATTCAAAGTGCCATCAAAATGCACAGCCACTCTCATTCTTATTATAAAGGTCTGTGTACAGAGGCAGTTAACCTTTCACGGTAACCGCATGGCTACAGAGACAGTGCAATGTAGCAATAGCCCAGATTCAATAAATTAATTATTTTAATGGAGGTCACTCAGGCAGAGTTGTAGTTTAATTAAAAAGGAGAGTAGAATCTTCAGCAGGAAATAGATGTGCATGTTATTAGCAATTGGAGTGAGAGAGCAGAGTTGAATAGAAAGAGAAAAAAATAAAAAAGGACAGCAATTTCTCAAGATAGCAAAAAGGGGTCAGAAAGCAGAATTATGCAAGATATTGCTGGTGTCTGAAAAACAGACAGAAATGTAGACAGAAGGAGGAAAGGAGATATGTGTTGCCTTAAGGTATGACATTGAGATAAGGATGAGTGGAGCTGTTGTGTAGGCTGATGGTAGAGTGATGGAGACATGCAACAGTCACAAGAAGACACTTGGTACAGAAACAACTCTCTTGACAATCAGCAGGTGTGAATATGTTCTGTAGGGTCACTGACATTGTGTCATATTCAATAGCATTACATACTGTATGTAGCACTTACAAAACATATACAGTGTACTATATATTAAATTATGACAGTATGATGTGATGTAAAGCAATGCAGTACAATACAGGATAAGATACAATACAATATTGTTACGCCTCAATGTTGGCTCTAGGGGTAAGTGAGGCGATAACATAAGTACACACGACTAGTGAGACTCGGGTTGGGAACATAAACAATGGGATTTGTTTATTTGCCACTTTATTGTAAAGAAAGATCATATGTACAATACAAACCAAACGGGAGAGGCTGGACTTTGGATGGGTGCCAACATAACTGAAAGAAACACAACAAAAAAACCCTAACCAACTCTGGCTGCCAAAATACCAAACGAAATAAACCAAAATGGCCATCTGCTCCTATTCCAAACAGACCCGAGAAAAAGTTAGAGGCGGCACCCTCCACTTACCTAGTGTAGTCTAGACAGTAGCAAACCTACGTGTGTGAGTGTAAAGGGCGCCCCCGTCTTACCTAATCAAGCCCTCTCATGTTTTCCCACATGCAATTGCCTACTAAATCAATCCATCTGAGCTATTGTCTCTCTCGTAACCAAAGCGTGCTGTCATCTTAGCTGGTCCTCCTTCTCTCTTTCCTCCTCCTGTGTGCTGAGACTCCTTTACTACAGCTGGTGTGGACCTCAATTGATTCCACCACACCCTTCCAAGGCGGAGTTTGCACAGCTGGCAGGCAATCAGCTGATCACCTGCAATGCACTGGGAAGACAGCAAACAGCCAAACACACCCTCTCCTGTGCAGAGCACGTAGCAAAACATATATACAGTGTACTATATATCTAATTATAAGTATGACACTATGATGTGAAGTAAAGCAATGCAGTACAATACAGTAGGATAAGATACAATACAATATGATAAATAAGACAACTATCGTGATTTGCATAATACCATAAACTACTTGACATGAAATGACATACCTATGATATGATGCAAAACAATTACATACAGTATAAAACATGTTACAATGTATGTAATACAATGCAATGTCATAAAATGTTATGTAATATGATACCGTTAGTTGTTATGATTCAATATACACTGAAAATTAAAGGAACACTTTGAAAACACATCAGATCGCAATGGGGAAAAAACAATCATGCTAGATATCTATCCCGATACCTAATGACAGTCAGGGTGTCGTTGTCTAGCCTGTAGAGGTCTGTGCATCCCTCCACGGATATGCCTCCCCAGACCATCACTGATCCACCACCAACCTGGTCATGCTGAACAATGTTACAGGCAGCATAACGTTCTCCACGGCTTCTCCAGACCCTT
>JAVQJF010037599.1:0-18433 GCA_036023855.1 Gadopsis marmoratus
CACACACACACACACACACACACACACAGACACACACACAGACACACACACACACACACACACACAGACACACACACACACACACACAGACACAGACACACACACACACACACAGACACAGACACACACACACACACACAGACACAGACACACACACAGACACAGAGTGTGTGTTTGGGTTGTAACTTTGCTTCTTAATTACTTAAAGATTTCTCTGTTTTTTGCATCAGTTCTTGACTCGATGAAGGATGTTTTTCTGATTAATCATCATCTCAACTCTTAACTCTCTCTCCTTCTCCTTCTCCTCCTTCTTCTCCTTTTCATTCTCCTCTTTCTCCTCCTTCTCCTTCTCCTCCTTCTCCTCCTTCTTCTTCTCCTTCTCCTTCTCCTTCTTCTCCTCCTTCTCCTCCTTCTCCTTCTCCTTCTTCTTCTTCTGTCTGCAGGTGATCTGCTGCCTGTGACTGTCGCTCTGACTGGATGAGCCCGTCTGTTCACCCATCCATTGATCCATCCATTGATCCATCCATTGATCTATCCCTCCATCCCTCCGTCAGCCAGAAGGAGGATCTGATGACAGGACTGAGAGAGGAGAGAAGAGACGACCTGCTATGGCCAGCGGTACGAAACTAAATCATAATTATTTTAATCATAATTCCAGAGAAGACATCCACCTCCTGAGACCCTCACCATGTCGTCTCTGGTGTGTGTGTGTGTTTGCTGGTCTCCGGTGTAGCAGCTGATGGTGTAGGCAGTCTGGGTGCTGAGCAGAACCACCTGAGTGTCCCCGTCACCGACCATGGAGCCTGGGCCACGGCCATGAACAACCTGGGCATCATGCCTGTGGGCATCAGCGGGCAGCAGCTGGTTTCAGGTACGCTCCTCTACTTCACCTCCTGTGGTGTTCACCTGGAACATTCAGTCTCTAGATGTTATGAGACGTCAAAACCACGGTGGCCCAAGTTGAATTTCCACCTCAGCGTGTTTCCAGGTGTTTCCAGGTGTTGCCACTGTGTGACGTCAACATCTGGAGTTAGAGAGACGTGAGCTGCTCTGCTGCAGGCTACGTTAGCCGCTACTAGCATGACACATCTCACACCCAGCTGTCAGAGGAAGAGCAGCATTGTGGGTAATGTAGGCGGCAATAAACAGGATGGTATCTCTGGTTCAGCTGCGTTGATGAGTCTGACAGCATCAAAACACAGAAAACATCATCAATCTAGCGACGTGTGCAGCTCGGCAGCTCGGCAGGAACAAATGTTAGAAGGATCAGGAGGAGCAGCAGAGGGGGATCCCTCTCCAGGACAGACAGCAGATTGTAAAATTACAACATGGACGCTCAGGATAAAGTTCTAGAGGTTGTAAATGCGTAAGAAGGATGAAGGATATGATCCAGGAGGATGTCCGGCCCAGACCTGAGCCACGGGACCTCCTCCACCTCGAGCTGTGATGCTGCAAACAGGAACATCTGGACTCTGTTCAAGTTCACAAAGCTGTTTTTGGGAGATGGGGGGGGGGGATTTTTCTGAGCTTGTGTGTCCTGGTAAATACAGGCGGTGGGGTGGGGGGGTATTAAAATGCTGACTTCATATCATCACAGTGATGATGTCATGCTGAGCAGACTCCACCTCTGGCAGCAGCTGCAGCCCTCCACCCTTTAAACTACATGTGGGAACATTTAGACACAAAGAATCTGACAGTTACTTTCTACACAAAAAACATGTGACGTGTTTATAAGTTCAGACTCAGTTACAGGTCGTTATTCTGATTCACAGAGCTAATCAATACCAAGTGATTCATCAGTATCTCCCAGACTGATCAGCAGCTCACAGCTGTGCTGCAACAACCTCAGGTCAACCCTCCCAGGTGGACCAATGAGGTCTCACCTTGAAGGTGATCTGAGCCAGATGTGTCCAGCTGGTGTCTCTTGGTGTAAAAACAGAAGAATCCCAATGAAAGGCCTGAATCCTCCTCCTCCTCCTCCTGCTCCCCAGCTCTCATTGTTCTCCTCTCTGTGTGTTTTTCTTCTTCTCTGTTTTCCTTCCTGTTCATCTCTGGCAGTCGCAGCACCGCTCGCCGCCAGAGAAATGAACCTGGCTCGCATCGTTTTGGCTCGGAGGGGAAAAAGCCGCCTTCTGTGATTATGATGAATGTGTGGCGGCGAGATGTGTAATTTACCTGTCGGGGTTATCGCAGACAACACTTTAATGAGTTTTCCTAAGACCTGAAGGATCTGTGAATGCACCACGGCTACACATGCTCAGATTAATGGACGGAGTTTATCTTTTTCTCTTCGCATGAGTCCAGAGATCTCTAATAACGAGTGTGTGGCTGTTTTCTCTGTGCTGCTGTTTTTACAGCTCGGGGAAACCTGTGCTGCTCCGAGATGTCTGACTGACTCCACGGTCCTTCATCTACTTCTTCATCTTCTTCTGGTTCTTCTGCATCTTGTTGTTCTTCTTCATCTTCTTCTTCCTCTTGTTCGGCCTCCTCCTCCTCCTCCTCCTCCTCCTCCTCCTCCTCCTGTTTCAGGTGCAGGCTGCTGTGCTGACTGTTGGGTCCAGCAGGAGGAAAAAGCTTTCACACTGAATCAAAGCTTTATTCTGTCAGTCGTCGGAGCAGCAGAGCAACATTTATTTCTGTTAGATTACTGTAAGGGACGTTTGTCCTTTCTGTGTGTGACAGCCTCGCTCGCCTGTAATCTGAATCACTTCATTCTGCCTGTGCTGTGTGGGCGGAGGGGGGGCACCACCCTCCTCCACCCTGCCTGCTCTCAGGCAGCTGAAACATTGTTCCTGTCGTCTCCGTCCTCCCGCTGTTCATCTTCTCTCCTCCTGCCTTTCATCAACACTCATGAAGGTGTTTTCTGTCTTTCCTGCAGACCTGGTCTCCTTTGTTTTCCTGTCTCATCAGACGCTTTATGTCTCGTCTCCTGTGTGAGAGCTCGTGGTGTTTTTCTGTATTTTGATATATTTCACGTCCCTGCTGCAGTTTTAGGCACCAAACGTCTAATGAGTGTTGTCATCAGTTGTGTAATTTGGGTAATGAAAGGTGGCAGGACTCTACAGCAGCCGTGTGGAGGTCCGGGTTCAGCACAATAATCACTCATTTCAGACTACAAATGACTGTTTGGAAACGTGAAACATTAATGATAGTGTGATGACTAATAATGTATTTAATTACCCGTTTGCACTGTACGACTTTCTTCCTTTTTTTTTCTACCTCTTCTGCAGTTTTCGGCACCAAATGTCTGATGAGTGTTGCCGTCAGTTCTGTAATGGGGATAACATGTTTCATCTTTCCTAACCAATGACTGGAAATATGAAACATTACTGCTTACTGGCCTGTGGGCTCTGTGAGGCTCAGCGAGCTCTTTCCAGCTGAACTAGACCTCATGTTGTATCTCACAGCAGACTGATGTCTGTATTAACATATTTAAGTTAGACCTTTTTAATCAAACATGACAGAGAATGTATCTGATAGTACGACCACTGTGCTGCGCTTCAGTTAGCGCCACCTCTCTGAAGACGCTAATGATTTGCACTCTGGCTGCAGCTGTTGGTGCTGCTGTTTGCATAGAAAGGAGCCAGTTTTGCACCAAATGTCTCGTATTTTCTACCTCATTTAAACTCAAACAGCAGCGGAGCACCGAGTCGCTGTTTGCTTGGCAGCGCAGGCCGGGCTGAGATTCTTCCTCTGTGGTGCTTTGAGTTTCTTTCTGTCTGGTTTGGTTTAGAGGCCGCAGTTCGTGTCCAGTTTATTAGGTACAGCTAAATGTGGTCTGACCCGCAGTCCTGTAATGAATCCTCCTGCCTGGTGTTGTCTGCAGACTCTCTGTGTATCCAGAGGTTTGACCCCGGGCTGGGCCTCATCGCTCCCATAAACCCCATGATGGCGGGCATCAGCCTGGTCCCTCCCCCGCCCGTCCCCCCCGACATGCCGGTCATCAAGGAGATCATCCACTGCAAGAGCTGCACTCTGTTCCCCCAGAATCCCAGTAAGACCCCACACTCACTCTGTCACACAACGGACTGCTGAGGGTCGGCTCGGTCCGGCACAGCGTCCTCACAGCAGAGCGTTCAGGGATTCAGGAGGTTTACGGAGAGCGTGATGAAGAAAACAAGGCAGGTAATAAAGGTAGTTTCAGAGAGAGAGCTTTCTGCCTGCAAGGCTTTTCTTCTGCTTCTGAAGTGTCAGATACATGTTTATAACAGAACTCTGACCAGGACCAGAAGGAGAGACCACATCACTGGCTGCCTGTCAGCTTGATTTAAAACTTCTTTTAATAGTCTGGAAACTTAAAACCTCTTCAGTCCGGCTTTGATTCATGTTTTATAGACATTACCTACTTTATTATTACATATGTGGCCAAATCTTATTCCTTTTTATTTTCTGTTATTATGATTAAGTCATTAATTGATATTATATGTTATCCCTTTAATCTACTTTATCTTTTTTTTCTTTATTATTGTTTATATTATTATAACTTAAAATCCATTTTATTACATCTCCATCACTTTTATTTTCTCGCGTGTTGTCGGTTTCACATTCTTAAATAGTTTTAGTTTTTGTTTCTCTGCTCTCCACATGTTCTGTCTGATCATCTGGGAAGCACTTTGAACTGCACTCACCTGTATGAAAGTTGCTGTACTAATAAAGTTTGATTGAATGATACATAAACACACATATATGTAATCAACATGTAGGTAAATATAAGTATCGGATAGTGATCAGGACAACACAGACTGATTTTAATATTCTGCAGAGATCTGAAGCCGTCACATTTGGCCCAGACTAGATTTATTTGGCACAAAAATGTAACCACTTAGTCACCATGGCGATGTCATTTTCCTCCAGACCTGCCCCCCCCTTCCACCCGGGAGCGCCCCCCCGGCTGTAAGACTGTGTTTGTGGGCGGTCTGCCGGAGAACGCCACCGAGGAGATCATCAGGGAAGTGTTCGACCAGTGCGGAGAGATCATCGCCATCCGCAAGAGCAAGAAGAACTTCTGCCACATCCGCTTCAGCGAGGAGTTCATGGTGGACAAGGCTCTCTACCTGTCAGGTAAACACACCGTTAACACAACATTCACTGATGTTGACCTGGATTCTCTGAGTAACCTGGTCGCCCTCCTCCCAGGGTATCGGATGCGTATCGGATCCAGCACAGACAAAAAGGACTCTGGGAGGATCCACGTGGACTTTGCCCAGGCCAGAGACGACCTGTATGAATGGGAGTGTAAACAGCGCTTACTGGCCAGAGAGGAAAGGCACCGCCGCAAGATCCACGAAGACCGCCTGCGGCCGCCGTCTCCTCCTCCCGTCGTGCACTACTCCGAACACGAGGCGGCGCTGTTAGCAGAGAGGCTGAAAGGTGAGAGCACACTGACCAAGGTGGTGCCTGTAAGGTTTCATTTACAGCAGCTGACCTGATGGAATATAACTTCAGGAGGCTGTTTGTGAGAACTCTGTAGCCGTAGTCATGGAGACGATGGCTTTTATCAAAGTGTATAATCAGTGCAGCAGATCACCTGCTGCCAAACCTGATACCCAGTTAGAGTGAATCATTCAGGAGCTGCACAATTATTGATTTTCTGCCTCCGACGGTGTGAAGACAGACAGGAGAACTGACTGACTGTCTGTCTGCAGCTGTCTGTCTGCCTGCAGCTGACTGTCTGCCTGCAGCTGACTGTCTGTCTGCAGCTGACTGTCTGTCTGTCTGCAGCTGACTGTCTGTCTGTCTGCAGCTGACTGTCTGCAGCTGTCTGTCTGCCTGCAGCTGACTGTCTGTCTGTCTGCAGCTGACTGACTGTCTGCAGCTGACTGTCTGTCTGTCTGCAGCTGACTGTCTGTCTGCAGCTGACTGTCTGCAGCTGACTGACTGTCTGCAGCTGACTGTCTGTCTGCAGCTGTCTGTCTCCTCCTCCCTCCTCCTCTCCCCTAAATCTCCCCTAAATGTCTAAATTCTAAATGTCCACTTGTTCGTCTGGTGTTTGATATTAGGAACCTGTTGCTGGGCAACACGTCGGCACCAACACTGATTTTAGAAACCTCAAACATTTCCATGGCAGCTGTCAAAGGCATCTCGCTGTGACTGATCTCCGTCCACCAAACCTTTAACACTGCCAGTCTTCTTCTTCAACACACTGAGACGTCCATTTTAGATGGTTCAGCTTAGACCTGATGTTCTTACAGGAGTCATGAGTTCCTTCCTGCCCGCTCGGACTCACTCAGCAGCTAACCTGGCTTCTTTAAAAAAGCCCTGAAGATTCCTTTAAGTCATTCTGCACTCAGCTTATCTACAAAGGAGCTGCTGCTGTTAGGAACATTTGAATTGTCACGTTGAATTATTCTGATGCAACTGGCTGCAGGAAGGTCTTTGCTAACGGTGCTGAATGTGCAGTAGGTAGCTCGCTAGCATGTTCTGCGCTGACTCATCCGGATCTCCAGTTTCTCTCATATTAGTTAAAACAGTTTCAGCCCACACAGGCGCATCTTTACCTGCCACCGTCAGTGGCTGCTGACGGCGGCTAATTCTCCTCATCGTGCCGAGCAGATCGTATGTAATTGGATGGTGTGACGTTTACTTATATTCTTGTTTTTAAATTGACATTCTGTCACTCAAGTTCTCCGCTTACTTAATGCTTAATAATCACCGGTGTCGGGCTGCTTCCTCTCTGAGAGTCAGCTGTTCAGTTTGATGCCACTCTCATGTCTGGTCTCATGCTGGTTAGCAAAGCTTAGCGTAAAGATGTAACCATATTCTAACACAAAACTAGGGGGCGCCATCATGAAACTGAAAGAACATAAATGGAATCCCTCATTGTCTCCATCCCCAGAACGCAGGAGTCCAACTTCAGTAACTGTGTAATGTAAATATTCATTCGTCAAGTGTACAGAAGGAAACTGACGCCCACGTTGACGTGTTTTGTCGTGTGATACGTTACACGTCAGCACAATGACAGTAATCACGTTATAACATGACCTGTTCTCCGTCTGTCTCAATGGAAACCAGCAGCTTTCATTTGTTGTTATTTGCTTCCGCGTCTGCATTTTAACTACAAAACCCAAACCTGAGCCTCCTGCCGTCCTCCATCCGCCCTCTAATACCTTACATAAACAAGCATGTTTTTTCTCTCAATGGCCTTTTGGAATCCATTCTTCACTTCAAACAGCAGGGGAAATAAATTTCCATTATTCCTCCAGTCGTCCCTGTTCAGCTGCGCTTCATTGTGCTCGCTGTAATGTGACTGTAATCTGCTGCTGTGTATGAATGGGGCTTTATCGGAGCGGGGGAAAGTGTCTTCTTACAGGTTGTGTTGCGCTGGGTATTGAGCTCATTAAATGCTCTCTAATTCACTCTGTTCTGCCGCCGTCCGCGGCTCCGTTCCACCGTTCAATTATTATTCAAATGGGGGGGAACGCACTCGACGGAGGCCCGTGGAGACTCAGCACTTCTTATGACTGAGACCGAATGCAGCTCGCGGTTTTGGTTGAAAAGTTGAAAATCAAAAATGCCTTTTGTGCTCGGTGGCTGTGGCGAGGTTCACAGAGCCGTGAACACGAACGCCCCAAGAGGAGGATTTTAATCCTCACTAGCTGCTCTGTTGTATGTTTAGCCTGACTGAATGTTAAAGGTCCCATGAAATGTCTTCACTCACCATTTGATGTGATGTTGCATGAAACCAGATGCTGCCGAGCCGCGGTGGAAGATTATTTACTGAAGTAAAACAACGTAAAAATGCTGCATTACAAGTAATCATCCACTTAAAAGTACTCAAGTATTATTATCGCTTCATGTAGTAAAAGTATTATTAGTTTCATTGACCCCTTACCTTTCATGCAAAATCCACCTAGAACGCCGTTTCAAGGCCATTTAGATCCGGAGTTATGACCCAGAGTGTGTCAGCTGCTCATGATGCCGCATCAGTCCGTGGGGATATATGGATGTAATAACATGTTTTGGACTAAATATGTTACTGGATTTGATCGTCTGGACCTTTGACAGCGTAACGGGAGCGTTTTTGCCGTGTTGTTGGATTGCTGTGAGGCTTCATACGTGAGTTGCATCGACTGTATAACTGTTTGTTGGTGGACCGACGTTAACCTTGACTGTTTCGGCTGTTGTGGTTGGATCTTGAAATGTTTGGCATCAATCAAACCACAAGAATCTTAGCTTTCCAAAGATGAGTCGCATGAGTGTCTACTTCAACAGAACATTTGTGTACAAGCATATTTCTGTACGTAAACATCCGTATTTCAACAGGCTACGTACTTGTTCTGCAGTAAAATATGACTGATATCTAATTCTGACATTATTAGATTGTAGCTGGCTTTACTTTATATACAGTTAGCTAGTTTTAACTACGACTGTAGATTGTAATCTTTAGCCTCTGCCACCATTAATGGTGCAGATAACAGAATGTTAAGGTTGAAATGCACCTTGGGAGATGTTAATTTCCCTGCTTCTGGTTTTTTGTCCAGAAGCTTCTTGAACCTTTGACTTTTTATCAAAAAACAGATATTTTCTAACACAGTTGTTCATCATTTGTACTGACTGGATTGCTGTCCTGCCCTGACAAAGACAAAGACAAAGACAAAGACAGGGCAGGACCACTTGGACTTGGTCCCCGGTCGCCGACTAGAAGGCTGGATGGGTTAAAGGCAGAGGACAAGTTTCATCGTTGGGACACAACTGCATGTGTGTGTGAATCCTCACGTTTGACTGCAGGGTCCAGTTTAATCTTTACTCTTAATCTGATGATTCAACCAGGAGAGTTTCGTGTCTGTCAGAGACCTGAAATGCTGCAAATGTGAGTCACCGTCTGTCCATGCAGAAAATGGACAACACTTCTACAGATATTTAGCTTCTGCTGTAAGGATCTCGCTCTTCTGCACCTTCTTCCCACAGATGACCATAAGTTCAGCGAGGCCACGGCGGTGCTGTTCACCTGGATCGACCGTGGCGAAGTCAACCGCCGGACCGCCAACCACTTCTACTCTATGATCCAGTCGGCCAACAGCCACGTTCGCCGGCTGATGGGTGAGAAAGCTCAGCACGAGGAGGAGATGGAGCGCGCTAAAGAGACCTTCAAGAATGCCCTGATGGCCATACTGACACAGTGTAAGCAGACTTTCTTACTTCAAACTCATGCAGTCATACAGACGGACCACACGTGGGAGATCTTCACTGTAATAACTGACCATGTAGTTATTCAGGTAAGTTCGTCTCATGAGCTTCTTCCATGTTTCATAATTCTTCATTATTTTGAGGAGTAACGTTGCAGCTGGTTAGTAAGAATAGGTGTCGAATAAACCAGTGGCTCCCAAAGTGGGTGCTGCAAGAATGGTCATATTCATTTATTCATTCTCTATTCTCCCAACAATTCTCTATACCGCTTATTCGAAAGGGTCGCGGGGGGCTGGAGCCGAGCCCAGCTGACACCTGGCGAGAGGCGGGGGAAGACCCTGGACTGGTAGCCAGTCAATCACATTTATTGTGCATTTTTAATAACATTTACATTAAGCACATTTTCAAACAATTGTCCCAAAGGAAGAAAAAAGCAATAAATATCCAAATCAACTGTTTAATTTGCTGCAGCTAGACGAACACTCAGTGACGTCAGCGCATCATCTTGACTGATACCAAACCACAAGAGACCACAGTTTATTATATGGAAAGGTCATAGGTCACCGAAATGTTGCAAACACATATTTCTGTTTTATATGCAGTATGAACTGATTAGTCTAATTGAGGCGCACAGTTGCTGAGAGCTGTTAAGTCCAGTTCAGATCAAAGATTCGCAACTCGCCGAGAAACCTGCCAGTTTATACCAGCGCGACTAGAGACGGCGTATCGTTTCCATAGCAATGTCGCTCTGTGCTTCCGCTGTAACTGCCAGTTTTTCAGGCGTTTTTCAACACTGGATATAATTTGTAACGTCTTAAATCATGAATGAGGACAGTGAGAGTGAGTTACCTGCTACAGTTGCATTTTAGTATTGATGAAATGGCAAAAACATAATAAAACGTGAGGGTCGAGTTGACCGCCCGACTTCTCTGCGAGCTGATTGGCCGTTGAAACAGGTGGCGTTCTGATACCAGCCGCTGTCAGTCGAGCGGAGACAGGCCGCATAAACGTTTCCTGCAACGCTTTGTCTCAACGGTTTGGTCTCAGTGCATTGATCTGAACTGGCCTTTACAGAATCTGTTGATATGCACAGCTCACCTCTAGTGCGTCCGAGCTGGATTTGACAAACGTTACGGATGAAACACTGACAGCTGCTGGATCAGGACTCAAGCTGCAGTGAAATGAACATATTTGATATTATTTGGGAATATTTAGAAATGTTTTTAATTGTTAGTTGATGAATAAAGCTCCAGCGTTATCCCCATCACCCTCCAGCGTGGCCGGTCCACAGTGTGTGGTGCAGCCACAGATTTTGGAAGTGCAGACCTTGAAGCCGTCCTCACCACATCCATTTTAAAGCTTTCCTCGATGTGAGTCATTTACTCTGCGAGGATCTCAGCCCAGTCTCCATGACAACCCTCCCCCCATCAGCTCCATTATCTTCAGCTCTCTGCGAGGTGGTGATCAGGTCAGTCGCACGGAGGTTTCAGAGTCAGTTGTGCTCGGACCTTTTCACATCCCCTCAGCGGGTGTTTCTACTCTGACATACATACAAACCTTCACCATCACTGCTCAACTTCTCTACTTTTAAAGCTGCATTAAGTGATTTCTGACCACTAGGGGGCACAAACACCTGATGTCCAACGTTCACTCCCCTCTTAACTCTGGTTTGAGTTCTCGGTTTCTCTCGGCTCATCTGAGTTTGTTTTCTGGAAACAGCTTTTACGTGTGCGGGTTAATGTGTACTTTTATATGTATAATTAATGCACATTAACTTTATTTGTATAGGACTTAACATAGCAAATCAAATACACGTTAAACCAAGAAGTGGAATCATAAAACAGGGAGACTAAAGTCAATAAAAACATGTCAAAAATTCACACAAAGATTTAAAAGACGTGACAGATGCAGCCTGTCCGTCACCTTAACAACCAGCTGAGACACGTGAACAAGGACACTCACAGACCAGATCACAAACTGGGACCCGGTGTCTCTGTACAGATACTGGATGAGAGCTGGGGAAAGAGGCTGAACGAGTTTGATGTCAAAAATATCACTTCATGCAGATTTAACAAGGCCGTTCACTCAGAACAGAACGGATGTTCACTGCTTCAGTTCACTGTGCATGTTAACACAGGTCAGGGTGAGTCTGCTGGAACAGTTACATCTGTGCGTCCGGCCGGTTTCCAGAGCTCAGTGAGGAAACACACGTTGACGTCGAGATGTTTGAGTTTGATTGACAGCAAAAGGCAGCATTTGAATTCAGGGTGTTTGGCTTTAAAATCTGCACCTTGGAGTCTATATTCTTATAGTTCTTACAGACATTCTACCAAAGTAATTCCAACTTCCTTTGACCTTTTTAAACGTGTGACACGCGACGACACTCGTACCGAGTCCAAACTTCAGCATCCATTCCGGGCGACTGCTGCCTGAGTCCGTCCTGGTGGAGGTGAGGCTGCAGGTGATGTACAGAGCAGCCGGCACCACACGACATCCATCCCAGCACAGCTCATGTGGTTCATTCACTGCTTTCAGCGCGTGAGGACGAATGCTGTGTGTTATTTACAGTGTCTGACTAACTGACCGTCTGTTGGCTCCGGTCCGTTTGCCTCTATTTGTGAATCTGCACCCGAATCACATCAAATCATATTTGTACTGAATGTTGATCAAACTGTGATTTTCTTTTTTTCCCACAGTGACATGTGCTTTATTTATCCTGCAGATAGAAGTGATTGTTTTAATGAAACATGTGGGACTCTGTTTAAAGGAATACTGTCATCATCTGCTCAGTGAGCCGAGACTCTGCAGGACTTCAGAGGACCGTCTGCTCTACAGGGACCAGCTGCGTATTCAGTCCTGTCTTTATGTCTGAAGACAAGCAGGCTGCTTCTGTTTAAGCACATCTTCCAAAAACACTGTTCAGAAATCATTAAGTGCAACCGACAAATCAGTTTGTTCTGAGCAGCAATCTCATCATTCGTCCTGCAGGAGGCGTCACTCTCGCAAGGCTGTCGATACATCAGTGAAGTCAAATGTCAAAGGAAAAGTTGTTCCTCAGTTATAAAGTCAGATCTGCTGTCACACTAACTCCTGTTGTCAGGTGGATATTTGACTTCACTGTGTGAGAGTCTCAAAGAGAAATGACTCTCAGTGTCCTGATCGCGGTCCGAGTCCTGTAAGATCTGCTGTTAGTGACACGGAGTCCGGTGTGATTTTAATTTATTGACCTGATATGAATCAAAGTGACTCCTGAACACTGCTGGATTTGTCGGAGCTACAGAAACACTAATGTTGGTAAAACGCATAGATTCAGAAGAAAACGTCCAAGAAGCGGCTGCTCATGTTCAGCCGGCGCTGACGTCACGTGACAAACGTATAATCAGCCGTCAATCGGAACAAAACGTCTCTGTTTGTGTCTGAACTCGACCAAAGATCCTCTGTGAGGGAAGAAGCTCCACTCTGTAACACCTCTGCAGTGTCTCTGTAGTTCAACAAATCCAACCGAGTGAGACGTCGCCTTTCAGGTGTCACATCCACAGTTTGGAAAAATAGGATGTTTCAGATTTAGAATCTCCAGTTTCAGTGTGTCACATATTTAAACTAAGGAAGGTGGGCTCAGATCTGGATCGGGACATCCCCAGGCGGGCAGAGTTTCACCTGAGCAAATGATGACACGATTGTGATTTTGTAGTGTCCCCAGCAGGAGGTCCAACCTGCGGCTCCTGTGGTCAGTGTCCGTCCACGTCTCTCCTCTGTCTGCTGTACAAGCCTCAGAGCTACAACGCTGCATAAACAGCTTGTTTTGTCTTGACCCTCCCTCCTCTTCCTCCTCCTCCTCCTCCTCCTCCTCCTCCCTCTTCACCCCAAAGTCGAGCAGATCACCACCGTTTTCACCGCCGCCACCAGGCAAAAGGCATGGGACCATTTCTCAAAAGCTCAGCGCAAGAACATAGACATTTGGCGCAAGCAGTGTGAGGTTGGTAAAGCTTCTTGTGTTGTCTCCTCCTCCCGGCCCTCTGCTTTCTTCTTCTGCTGTCACTTCTGAGTCCTGACAGACAGACGTCTGTTGTGTTCACTGCCCCTGTTGTTGTTCTGGATGCTTCGCCCTCACAGACAGACAGACAGACAGACAGCGGCCTCTGATCTCTCCTCCTCCCTGCAGCAGATATGTAAGGCAAAGATCTGATGCCTCCTGGAAAGTGTGAGGCGCTGCTATGGCAACAGTGATTTCCAGGGTTAAGCCTCAGATCAATTATTCATCCAGAGTCAAATCCAGATCGCGAGTGTGAACACGAGAGCGTTGGGTATGAAAGCAGGGCGCTCCGCCAGCAGCTGGCTGCTCTGCACAGTTTAGTTCAGAACATGGAAGCATCAAATGCAGAAAGGAAAACACATCAAACACAACATTTCTTTGTTTGGTTTGTTTTGATTTTTGCATTTTAAACTGTACAGAAGCCGAGAGCGGCCATGTTTGCAGTTATCGATTTTAATGTCGTTAACTCGAGAGAGCAAAAGGCCGTGGCAGCATGCAGGGACGGCGTCTCCGCTGTACCTGATCATCATCAGACTGATGGCTGCTTTAATCAAGACAGGCAGCGACTGCGTTGTGGCAGTCCTCGTCATTTTAGGAGAAATCTACCAGATAAATGAACCCGTCGTCAGGAGGAAACAGTAGTTAACTTGTGATCTCGAGATAACTGCATTAAAGTAATGGTTGCGAGCGGCGCCGTCCTCTTCTTCCGTTGAATCAGTCCAGTAAGACGAATAATGTCACTGCAGCTTCCTCCGAGTCGCCTCAGCGTCACCACTTAGAAAACATTTGGTCCAAAAAGAGGTAAGAGTCAGCGATTGGAGCTCAGCGCCGCTGAGGACACAGCCACCTGTAGCAGCCCCTCCTTTAATGGCTGGTACCTGTGGTAAGTCTACACGTCTCCATAGCAACTGTACGGAAGCACGCTGCACATTTCACCTAAATGAATTCTGCCAGAGACGAGCTGTGAAACCTCAGGAGACAAATGAAAAGATAATGAATATGGCAGCCGAGAAGACGCCTGATTATGCCGGAGGGCTTCGGCAGCGGTGATGAGAGATAATGCAGCAGGCGGCGCCGGCGCTCTGCTCTCACTTCTGAATATTTAGCCTCTTCACACACACTTACTCCACTTTACCAACGCATTTAGTTCATGAGAGCAGTTAACAAGCGGGAGGAATTTAAACATTTAGGCAATTTAAAAGATTTGCAATAGAGCCGAAACAATAAATTCATTAGCGGGTCGACTGAGGACGGCGTGCTCTGATGTTTCAGGAGCTGAGGAACGCCCACAGCGAAGACATCATGGGCATCAGGCGCGAGGAGGAGATGGAGATGTCAGACGAAGATTCGGATGAAAGTCCCTGTAAGAGGCTGCGCACTGAAAACGGTGCGTTGCAGCAGAGTCGGTGTTACTTTTATAAATCAGGTTTCATGAAGGAGCTTTGGTTTGTGACCTTTCTACTAAACACGACGTTTGTTGTCTGATGGAATCATTGAGGAGTGTTTCAACATCTCTCTTCTCCTCCTTTCCTCCTCTTGTTTCTTCTCTCCTTCTCTTGTCTCCTCCTCCCTTCCTCTCCCCCCCCGCAGGAGTGTATGATCAGACCCAGGCGTCTCTGAAGGAGGAGAACGACTCCCTGCGGTGGCAGCTGGAGGCCTACAGGAACGAGGTGGAGCTTCTGAGGGTGGAGCAGAGCAGGTGCAGCCGAGCGGAGGACGACCACACGCAGAGTCCCGAGGCTCAGATCCAGATGCTGCAGCAGAACATGCACAACATGCAGCAGGTCGCTCATCTTCTTCACCTTCTTCACTCTCTAACACCAGATGCAGCATCCAGTTCCGTGTTTTGAATTCTCTTCCTCCTCCATCACTTTATTCACAGCGACGTCAGCTTCTGAATGAACGCGGCACCTGTTAGCTGTCATGTGTTTCCAGTCTACACAGGGTGCGTTTGTTTTATCTCACAGGTGTGGGCGGTGGGTCGATGCTGAACATTATGACATGAGGGTAAAATGTGAAGTGCATAAACCCACAGTTTGTGTCTGGCGTCAGTATGAAGTTATACAGACTTGTTTCTGTAAATTCAAGATGGCGACGGCCAAGATGCCAAAGCCGAGGCTTCAAAACGGCGGCCCACAAACCAATCAGGGTGGCTTTTATCTGGTCTGTCGCTCGCTGCCTTCGAGCAAGGCACTGTGTGTTCTATCAGAACAGAGCGGCTGACTTTACTTTGCCCAAACAAACAAACCCTGTGTTTCTGTGTTGCGCTGCAGACTCGGCGCTCCCATGATCCTTTGCTCCACTGATTTCATGAACCAGCACAGGGAGCTTTGATAGAGCACGGAGCCTGATCTGCCTTGACTTCCTGTCGTTCTCTATTTAAAGTGACAGCACTGATAGAACCGGGCACATTAGAGACAACACACACGCCCTGCTGGTTCGCGGTGAACGTGTTGTTTACTTGACTTCTCACTGTGGCAGCGAACGCCTCTGTTCCTCAGTCACAAACTAAGAAACTGCAGAACTGAAGTAAATATTCCCTTTAAAATACTTTGCTACACTTTTATAACGAAGGAAATTGGACACAAAGAATATTAACTCAAATAACACCGTGAAGTCTTTGGAAGACGAACTCACCGTCACGACAACTTGAGATGTAAAAGGGCAAAGTAGTTAACACCCGAATATAAACACACACTGACAGCTGCAGTCAAAGTTCGGCTTCCTTCTCGTCCAGTAAAACGTGAGGCTGCATCTTCTCAGCTTCCCTTCAGTCGGACCAGCCGAGTTCAGTTCCTGCTCCGTCAGGTCTGACCCCTGCAGGTCCGTCCACCTTCCACCCAAACACCACACTTCCAGAACGTCTGCTCGCCTCCCTCCACTGCTGCTGTGCTGGAGATAAACAGCTGGTGGCGCTGTGACACACCTGTTGATGTCATGAATTCTGTGTGTTTTTGTCTTCCAGCAACTCCTCTGTCTGCGGGAGAAGCTGACGAGTAAAGAAGCCGAGTTGGAGCAGGCGAGAGAGGAGCATCGCTACCTGGAGGGGGAGCTGCTCACCCTGCGAGACCAGGTGCGTCTCCCAGCCAGCGTCATCAAAACGGTCGGAGAGCAGGTCATTCCCTCACATGCAGGGTGTTATAATGTAATGCGTGTGTTCGAGTGCGACGCACAGAAGAGATGAGGTGATATGAAGCGACGCAGATGTCGGTGTTTGTCAGCTTTAGTTCAGTGAAGTCGTGTTATTGTGTCATAGTGCCGACACGGCACGATGCAGTCAGTCCTCATCCTCCTCAACTGTGCTTTCTAATTCCTCTGCTGTGGCTTTTACACGGCCTGTGTAACACACAGACACAGGTTAAAATTATTTTTTGAATGTATTTTATTTAATCTTTATATAATCGGATCTGAGTTGAAGAAGAGAAACATGCTTTAATTCTATACAAGAAGCTGAGTTTGATTTTTAGTTATTGAGAGTATCAATAATAATATGTGGTGCCATCTGAGCTTTTACTGGCAGGACAGTCGGAGTCAGAGCTGCTGCGTATTTAGCTTTTTCTACATTGGCAAATGATGGAGGGGTGCAGGGATGGCTGCCATGGCAACAGTCCTGTCAGGACGTTGTCCTGCGGAGAGGTGCTGCAGCTGAGAACATGCGAACACGAGTTACTGGGAGTCACGTCTGGAGTCGCTGGAGACACTTTTCTTTTCTCGCTGACTCTGACAGAAAGTGTCGAGATGGTTTGAACAGTCCGACTTCAGTCATTCTCAAATGATGCCACCGTCGAGGATCTGATCCGGTCTGATCCCTGCAGGAAGTGACCGCTCGAGCTCTGCATGAGGAAGGAACCCCTCGTTTGAATGGAGCCGCTCAGTGCAGCGTGTTCCTGTCGGACGCCGTGGTGGCCGATCAAACATCCTGTGCATTACAAACTGTTGTGTAGCGTTTCGGCTGGACTTCCTGGGTTCCTTCCTGTTTCGTGGCACCTGAAGCATCGCAGCCCCCCTGCTGTGTTTTAACACACCGCTGCTTTCAGTCACCAGAGCTTCCACCTCTTTGAGTCGGTTGAATCCAGTTTTTTATGGAAATGATTGATGTCTCCTTCCCCCCCAAAGTGTCTATTGATTCTTTCAGAATTCCCCCGTACGCGGCAGCGCTCGCTGCTCTGCGCACGGGGAAACACGCAGCAGTGGAACACAGTTGTTGTGGTTTGACATGATGCATCCATCAATACACTCGCCTCCTGCAGGAGACCGGAGGAGGTCTGGAGGGGGGGAGTGGTTTCACAGATCAGGTTTAAAGGGGGGACAGATAAATAAGATGTGATGACCGAGCAGGTCAACATGTGAACAGGAAGGTTAGACTTCTCTTCGCTTTGTCATCAATAAGTTCTAATCCAAACTCAGTCTCAGGAATTAATTCAAACAAGCAGAGTCTCTTCACACGTATCAGATCCTGTATTGATCCAACAGGTGAAGCAACACAAACTGACCTTCGTGACGCTCAGCTTGAGCTCGCTGTGCCTAATTAACTGGACACCATGTTGAGCAAACAAAATGAAGCTGCAGACATTTTCTGACAATTTCCATCATATAAAACCCAATTGATTTATTTTGGTGAATCAGTACTGAGGGTGATGGTGCCTCCCTGGTACACGGCATTAAGACATTAAGCCAGGAGGCCATCATGTGCACACACCTGTACGTGTTGACTCGTCAGGTGAGTGATCCTGCAGTGGGTTACTGCCTCTGTGCCTCTGCAGGAGGACATTTCCTCTGACAGGCGTCCTCTCTGTGTCTTCAGCTGCTGAACAGTAACGTGGAGGCTGTGGAGGTTACCAACGGAGAGCTGCACGAGCAGGTAAACGCAGCGGAGCAACACTTTCATTTCTTCTTGAAAACTGTTTTACTGCAGCTGAGACCACACCTGGGAAAACAAAACGGTTTCTTCACACAAAAACTAGGGTTGTACCAAAAAACCAAAGTCTTGCTTAACATGAAGTGGAGCAGACAGCAGGCAGACAGGGACAACATGGCCTCCACTGTAGACAAAAGAGTGCAGCAGGTGATTTACTGAATCAGGAAAACCACTACAGTTCAACCTGAGTCCCAGTCAGTCTGGACGTCCCTCAAGGCCTAAAAACCCTAATATCTACACTTGTTAATATAGAGCAAGTCTAGACCAACTCTACATGTACAGACCCAACATTTCCACCAGGAGCAGCACTAGGAGACAGTGGCAAGGAAACACTGCCTTTAACAGGCAGAAACCTC
>JAVQJF010037600.1:0-14923 GCA_036023855.1 Gadopsis marmoratus
CAAGGTGGGGCTGACTGGACTGGTGGGGCTGGCAGGGCTTTTGGGACTCTCAATTCCCTGGATAACTAGCCCAGAAAGAGAGTCTTGGGGTCTACTGATTACAGGTCCAGAAGAAGGATTTTGGGGTCCACTGACTACATACAGGCCTGGAAAATTTGCTCCATGGGTACCATCTGCCAGCAGAACTCTGTTCTGAAGGTGTGGCTGAACTACATAGTGCATGGGCTGTAGTACAGGGCTTGCAGTGTAGTAAACTGGGTTCTGCTGTAGTACCACTGTCTGAGCTTGGCAGGGCAGAGTAACAGAATGACTGATGTTAGAGGAATAACTCATGTTAGTAACCTTGGAGCGAGGAAATGACATGGATGGTGGGGCAGTGCTTACAGTGCTGATGGACGATTTGGAAATGTTAGTAGATGACATCTCTGTCTTTATATCGGCATACTTAGTCTCAACACTTTGCTCAGTTTTGGGCTTAACAACCGGTTCAACAATATCAACTGCGAATTTGACAGCACCTGCCACTTTGCGTGTCAGGGAGGGTTTGGGTGTTGGTGTAAGAAGGGAACATATCTCAGCAAGGGTCTTGAACTTTGGCCCAAGGTCATTGAGGAACTCCAGGTCATTGTCCGACTCCAGGAGGCTGCAGCAGCCCACTGAGCCAGCAGAGGAGCCCTGGCCCTCGAAATCATACTCTAACAGACCGTCCTTCACTGGTACAACACACACTGCTTTCTGTTTAAGGCAAAGAAAGCACAAACATTGGTGTCAATAAAATCTGTACATATGTTTGTATGGGAAAGATCTGGCGAAAAGAACAGCTGCATGCAAAGCTAACATATTACCTGTGAGTAGTAATCATTGAGGAATGCATCAGGTAGGGCTATATCCTCGTACATAGCTGGCAGGTGTTGGACGCCAAGTGTTTGCCTGCTGAATGTAGCACTGCCATTGCCATGGTTAAATGATTCCCTTGAAAACCTGTAGGCGTTGTCGACCTCCATCAAACTTTGGCTGCTTTCCTGAAACTTCTGCACAGACTCATCGTAGATTGTAGTTTTCTGATGAGTTTCTGTGATTTTTGAAGGAATGGTGTTGAGGTTTGCTGTCTCAACTTTCTTTTGGCTACTCAGCATGATAGAGACACTTTGGAGTGGCACTTCCTAAAAAAAAACCCAGAAGAAATAAATTGTTATCTTAGGCACTAAGCCACAAAATCACCAGCAGCAGCTGTATTTCTTATTTGCAGCTTTAAATCTTAAAGCAGGGATGAAAAGAAAAATTTAACTCTTCACTGAAAGTGGATGTAACAACTTACATATATGTACATACCTTAACACAATTTATCATGCCCACTTATAGGTGGGAGCAATAATTTCTTGGCGTAGATGTATAATAGGTACTTGGAAGATTTAAAAAAATCTGTTTTTTAAGTTTGTCCTTAAGCTGACCCAATTTAAATGATCTGTGACAGGAGTAGGCCATATGATAGCCCAGGGACACACCATGCTGCCTTCTACCACCTTTCGTCTCTAAAGCTGCAGCTTGGTTTTCTACACAGATATTAATTGTTCGGACTTTCAACCCTGCGATTGGCTGTTCGAATCCAGCTCCCGGCTGTGGTCAGTCAGCTGTGGTTCCGGAATTAGAGCTGTTGACTTTGGAGTTTGGCACCTTAGGTCGGTGTTCTGATTCCAGCACATGTCAAAGTGTCCCTGGGCAAGATACTGAACCCTAAGTTTCCCCCCGTTGTGCTGCTATGCTGCCTGTCCCTGACCAGGACAGGACATGTCTTGGTCAGGATGTTCACTGGACCTGGTCCCTGGTCGCCATAGAAGGCTGACCGCTGCTCCAGCTCTCCTCAGAAGAAGGATGTCCGGATGGGTCAAAAGCAAAGGGTACATTTCAACGTGTGTGTGTTTGAGCTGTTCTCTGCATATGTGTATCATGATTGACCGTTAAACGACCGAACGGCCCAATTATTATTATTATATCTGTTCTGGGTATAACTCAAGTAAAAACGGTGAGGTATCCTTTCTTTCCTATGAAAAAAGAGACAAAACGTCAAACCAACCTTATCCTCGCCTCTGCCTTCAGTGTGGTAGGATATGAGGTGTTCTTTGGAGTCAAATGGCAAATCACTAAATTGGTCAGGAAAGATAGTGTTTTCTCCTCCACACTGACAGAACAGCAGGAGAAGAGGGATGACTGAAGAGAGAAGCAAAAGATTCTGCTCAATGTGAAGCACATTTAAATAACTCAAAGGTATTTTGTTTACCTCTTGTGACACAAAAGCAAAAAGAGATATTCAATATTAGCAATGTAATTTTAGACAAGAGTGATGAGAATAAACCCTAATTTTGAGAATCTTCTAATGTTACATTCATGTTGAGTCAGAGTGGTATCACCTTAACGCTATGGTCAATTGTGAAGCCATACTTCATAATATAATTCAGTCCAATACAGCAACACCAGTGTTTTTCTGCTCCCTTTATGTAAATCAGGGTGTCAGTTACTTTTCTCAGTAACACAGTAATGCAATACACAGTGTTTTCATTTTCAGTAAATACACTTATACCCCTTTCCACCAACGTGAACCAAGTGCTGGTTCTGGGCTGGTGCTAGTGCCAGTTCGCAGTTGGTTCAGCTTGCAAATCTTCTAAGAACCGGTTTTCTTTTCCAACGGGCCAGACAGCCACGTCATTGCGTCACTGTTTACGTCTGTATACGTCTCCGCTTTCCCAGCAACACTAGAGGCAACTTCAAGCAAAAGAACAATGGCGGACTACATGGCAACTTCACAAGTGTTGCTCCTGGCTTCGCGAGCGTACATTGGCATCCAAACACGACTGGGCCAACGTATTTGTTCTGCTCGCCGTGATTGCTATGGACGCCGATTGCGTTCAAGAATCGCGCTGGATGTGCTCGAATACCGGCTTCGCTTTGGACACTCCCTCGAGTTTATTTTGCACTTTTGCCGAGGACCGCAGTGCAGCAGAAAGTTGGTCTCTTCCATGGACCACTGCTGTTTTGATTTCACATATATTCAGCTCTGGCTTTTAAAAACGGTGGTCACAAAGTTCTGTTCGTCTTGGTTGGTCACAATAATCCCGCCCCCAGCCCTGACGTAGCGGCTTTTGGTTCTAGTCCAGCAAAGAGTTGGCCCCACTCTGGAACCAAGGTTTCCTGACCTGGAGCCGGTTCTTTTGCTGTTGAAACGCAAAGAACTGGTTTCAAGTTAAGCACCAGCCCAGAACCAGCACTCAAACTGCCTTGGTGGAACAGGCTAACTTACTGGTTTTACTGGCTTGTTATTACTGGCTTGCTAAGAACTAGCATTACACGTAAACTGAACAATGCTACGCTGAATTGAATTAAAACCGTCATTAATGTTTATTAAGGGAAGGTATTTAGCCTGCGCTTATCACTTCTTCTACTGTGCTTGCTTGCCAAATACAAAAAGGTCTTTGGCATACACAGCATATTTGGATGGGCAGTACACCTTTAGTAACGTTTGAGTAGGCCAGTAGTTGCACTCCTCAGAAATTAATCAATTAGAAAACAGTAAACTGGGCAGATGTTCATATGACATGATAATAATGTGCACTAGTGTGTTTGTTAAAGTTCAACTCACACAGAAATAAACACATTGCCATTAGCAGCAGGCCAGTGGCTGGGCCAGAGAGCTCAGATGAAGTAGGTCCTACTCTGGCTGACTTCAAGGTGCAGTCCCTTGTTTCCACACAAGTACAGACGTCCACAGTAAAAACCTCACTGGCTGGGCAGGACAGACCCTGAGCATCCAACACCTCCACCTGCAGTTGATATGAGCCGGGCCACAGCGCTTCATGTGAGTGAAGAGCAGCACTTGTCTCTAGAGGCAACAAGGGATAGAGGGTTGTCAATTTGCTATTGGTTGTAACTTTAGCAGTAATACTATTTCGACTAATGTATTACACATCAAATATTATTTGTAGTCCTTGATTTGAATAGATATGTCAGGCTTTCCAAGTTTGATCAATTAAAAAAACAATAATTCAAAGTTTTATTGGCACAGCACTTTTCAAGTGTTCTTATTTTGTTTAGACACCATACAGAATATTTAAATTTAGACATTGATTTAGGGACCAGCATCCTTGTACTTTGGAAAAGAATTCAACTGAATTTGAAGATCTGAATTTGGAAGTACCTACTAGTAGTAGTTTTTTTTTGCACTTTACTGAATATATTTTAAAATAGGCAGTTTATGATCACTTACACTGTGACAAGCTCTTACGTATTTAAAAAAAAGTCTGTAATGCAAGAGGAAAGAACATTGTTTGCATCTGTTTTTGTCTTAAGGTCCACATTTTCTTACCATTGATGACCTCTACATCCCAGCTGCCATGTGTCCCATCAGGTATGATTCTGAATGTCAATGGAGCAGCGTTGGGGCTAATATCCTCATCAAAGCCAGTAACATGCACAGTTTTTCTATCAGAGCACAGACTGCTGTGTCTGGTGGTCAGAGTGGGACAGTGGTCGTTGGAGTCACTGACTTGAATGGCTATTGTTCCCGTGGCGGTCTTTGATGGCATGTCTGCGGATGACAACAACTTAGTTAATCATACGGCACACTGAGTGTACGGCCACAACGAAATAAAGATCCACTATGTAGTGCAAAGGTCAAGTCAGTAGATCACCCGTTTCCTATTGCAGCTTTGCACAAAATTCATAACTAACATTGTTCTGCCAAAGCTAACTGCCCAGTACCCTGTTGAAGCAAATACACCAAAATAATATTTTCTTTTTATATTATAATGTCTTTTTTGACAATATTTCTGTTATACACATCTGAACAATCTTCAATGTTGTCTATTCATAGTTTGCATGGAGGTCTGTTAAAACTAGCAGTGGATGTACATTATTTCACCCCCGGGCATCTTCTCATTCTAGGGCTGACACACCTTGAGTCACAAAGTCTTTTGGCAGGTTATGTCAAAGAAGATCAGTGTGCTTCATTTCCTAAATTACCTTTGGCAACAATTATGAACTTCTCATCCAACTCATAAACATACAGGTGATAAATCATGTTCAGAGAAGTGAAGAACTGAATTAATTAGAGATTCTTTTATCAGGGAAGGCTGACTGAAATTTATCAAGAGAAAATAAATGATGCCTTATTGTTGACAATAAGCTTACAGGATTATAAAGTACAAATGGTATTACCTTTTGTTATGGCTAGAATCTTGGCAATGTAGGTACCGTTCCTCAAGAATGGTGACTCTCTATCTGGTACCTTGTTGAGTTTAATCTCAGCTGTTTCTTCATCGATGGTGAACCAGTTATCTGGATCATAGGCTTTGGCATAACTGGAGCACAACAAACATGTAAGAAGATGAACAAAAACATTAAGAAATGAAATTATAAGCAACAGTAAAGTGATTTTGGTTAAAGTAGTAGTTCCAACATTTGGGGACAAACTATCGCTTTCTTGCTATTATATCATTCAAAATGGTAGAAACTTGAAAACATAGTATATATTTGTATCGGTAACCATAATTTTGTTACCTTGTACGTTATGTTTGTATCTGTAGCTGTAGTTTTGTAGACTTGTACGTTCAGACACAGGCCTGCAAACTCACTTCCACAATCTGCATAGTTAAAAAATACTTAGTGCTCAACTCAGACCCATGTAAAGAGATCCAACCCTGAAAGATGGACTCTTCAACCACCATTAGGTCAACAAAATACATTGACTTGTATCAAATTTAACATGGACTTGTTTGGAAAGTTAAAAAAATTAATATATTTTATTAATGGTCCTAGCCATTACTGCTGGTCGTGGTGGCCTGCCTAGGTCCACCTTTCAGGGTTGGATGTCTTCACAGAGCTGGACGGTTGACAGACAGTGCTGACTAGCCAACTGTGCTGGAGCTGCAGATCCCGCACTCCCTTCCATGTTTTACATCACCCTGTGTTCAAAACATACCAGGCAGTAAACCTGTCAGAAGTAAGTCAGTATTTTTGCTTCCCAGATTGTGAACGTGAGTTCAAGTGCTATGAGATAACTCTGTTATGATATAGCGCTTTATGTAAAAAAAAATTGAATTGAGTTTGCAAGCCTGTGTCTAAAACTACAGTCCAACGTTTAAAAATACACCTATTGCCAACTCTAAAGATCACCAATTACCACAATGTTGCTGTTTCCCCTCCCTCCAGTCTTTTCGCTAAGCTAATAGTGGCCATAGGTTTTGAGTGAAATGTCCTGAAAACTATTAGATCATCATCATCAGGTCAACACTTTAATTTTGCCAATACTTTGGTTTAAAATACCAGCAAAACTGATAACATTCCCCTCAGGCTCAGCTGTATTTTGTGTTTAGGTGTAATTATTAAGTTAACTAACATGCTAAACTAAGATGGTGAACATGTGCACAGAGTTTGTAGCTTGGCGGTAGTCTTTTATTTTAAGGTCTGTTAACTGCAGCTTGACTAACCTGACATCTTCAGCAGGTTTTCCTGTGTCTGGATCAACAGCAGCAAACACTGTGATTACACCATCCTTAGGTGCTTCATTTGGATCTTCTGATACAGGAACATTCTTGGTGTCAGGTATGAATGCTGGACCCTCTGGCACATTATTCACTGCTATCTTAATGGGATAGCTTTTTGCTGGTGCATCTGGCTTCGGCTTTGTCCCTGGTCCTGGTTTGACACCTGGTTTAAGTCCAATGCCCACTCCAGGCCCAACACCAGGCTTAAGCCCAACTCCAGCACCAAGCCCTGCCTCAGGCTTTAGTCCTGCATCCAACCCTACATCCACTCCTCCCTCCAGGTCAGCGTCTAGGTCCACGTCTACTTTCACTCCTGCATCCAACCCCAAGTCTAATCCCAGGTCTACCCCTGCACCCACACCGGCCCCTACGCCAACTCCAGCTCCAGCTCCGGCTCCGGCTCCGGCTCCAGCTCCGGCTCCTGCTCCAGCTCCGGTACCCCCCTCTCCAACTTGAACACCCACATCCATCTGTACGGCACCACCCTCCACAAAAGGAGCTACATTCTCAATGAGCAGGCCAAGCTCAAGATTCTGAACTTCTTCAAAATCCAAAGGCTGTTTGGTGTGGGATGGAGAGTAAATAAGGTTGAGAGAAAAGACAGCAAGAGATAAGAAGCAGCAAACAAATTTTAGGGACCTACCCTGAATAAAAACAAAAGTTACATTGCACATGTCTAAATACCTTGATCAGCTTCAGGATGCCTTCATTGGTTTCATCATCTCTCTCAATAGAGAAGAGATTATCCTCATTTCCTTTGGCGATTTTAAAGACAGTCAGCCAGTTGTCTGTCTTTGTAAGGTCATTGTCCAGAGCTTTGATTCTCATCACAATTACATCAACGACATTTTCATCCACTGAGCCAGAGTACTGCAAACAAAAAGATTAAAAACATGAAATGTATAGGCAAAGTCTTTGTGCTAAAAATGGAGACTTAGTGTCAGTTCTGTGTCTGCATCAGTTCTACAGATTTCTGTTCCTCAAAAACCTATGAATATTTGAAATATACAACATCAGCTGTCTGTCAAATCAGCATACACTAGAAGAGATCAATGGCCATGGACCAGCAGTCAGTGGATGGTCAGAGAAGGTTGAAGGAGGCCAGACAGTGGTTATGATCTCTCCCTATATAGGACTAGCTATTAACATGTGACCTAAGTCACATGATGACACTTGGGCCAGCCTCATTTACTGATGAAGCAGTTAAAAGCTCATACAGCTACTAAATGGACCTTTGACATTAGATTTTTTATGTTACATACTCTTTATTGTTCCCAAAGTTCAATAGTTAACTTTGATTCTCAATTTTATTCTCAATTTCTTTCTAAAAAAATAACTATGCGTAATTCACGCACACAGATTTGTAATCCGTGCCCTCATATTCAATTCAATTCAGTTCAATTTTATTTAGATAGTGCTATATCATAACAGAGTTATCTCATAGCACTCACTGTGGTCATCACTATCCTCTTGTAACTGAACCAGCTGGATGGTAGTACCTCAAAAGTAATTGGAATCAAAAAGTAACTGTTGACCATGCTAAAAGAGTTGAAAAGAAAAGGGTTGTGTGAGGAAAAGAAGGGTTAAATTCTGGGTTTACTGGCAGAGGGATACAGTGAACGTCAGGTTGCTTCCATTCTTAGAATTTCAAGGACGGCGGTTCATAAGAACAAGGTCAAGCAGCAGACATTGGGGACAACAAAGCTACAGACGGGCATAGGGCAGAAACGACACTCCACTGACCGGGATGACCGCCAACTCATTCGAATGTCACTCAACAACCGTAGGATGACATCAAGTGACCTACAAAAAGAATGGCAAACGGCAGCTGGGGTGAAGTGCACGGCGACGACGGTTCGAAACAGGCTCCTAGGGTCAGGGATGATGTCGTGCAAAGCTAGAAAAAAGCCCTTCGTCAATGAGAAGTAAAGAAGAGCCAGGCTGAGGTTTGTAAAAGACCATAAGGATTGGACCATAGAGGACTGGAGCAAGGTCATCTTCTCTGAGTCCAATCATCAGCTTTGCCCAACACTTGGTCGTCTAATGGTTAGACGGACACCTGGAGAGGCCTACAAGCCACGGTGTCTTGCACCCACTGTGAAATTTGGTGGAGGAGCAGTGATGATCTGGGGGAGCTTCAGCAAGGCTGGGAATATAGCAGATTTGTCTTCGTGAAGGACACATGAATCAAACCAAGTACAAGGTTATCCTGGAGGAAATCTTGCTTCCTTCTGCTCTGACAATGTTCCCCAACTCTGAAGATTTGTTTTTCAAGCAGGACCCCAGTAAACAAATAAATATCCCTAGGACGTCCACTCAAGGTACTCTCCAAACGTCCCCAGGACATTATAGGGACGTTAAAGATCCCAGGAAAGTCCTGCTAACATCCCCATAATAACGTTATACGAGGGGCCGAACCGGGACGTTCTCAATATGTTGTTGAAGGACCAAATGAGAACGTTATCTGAGGGACCAAATGGGAACGTTAATAACATCCCAGTACCGTTCTGCAGGGAATGTTGTGCTGGGGACCAAGGGGGGACATAAATGTCCCGTAGATGTAGATTCCCCTGTTTGTTGGGACAATGCTCCATGCCACACAGCCAGGTCAATCAAGGTTTGAATGGAGCATCACCAGATCAAGACCCTGTCATGGCCAGCCCAATCTCCAGACCTGAACCCCATTGAAAACCTCTGGAATGTGGCAAGAGAAAGATGGACGGTCACAAGCCATCAAACAAAGCCGAGCTGCTCGAATTTCTGCGCCAGGCGTGGCATAAAGTCACCAAACAGCAATGTGAAAGGCTGGTTCTGTCACAACCGGACAGGTGGAGCGCATACCAAGACGCATGAAAGATGTGATTGAAAAATAGGGTTATTCCACCACATATTGATTTCTGAAGTCTTCCTAAGTTAAAACATTAGTATTGTGGAATATGGGTAGTAGTCTGGGTGGGCGTCATCTGCCTCGACCGGTTGGGTAGAGAGAGAAGACACGAGAGGGGGGGGGGTAGAGTGAGAGCAGGATGAAAGAGAACACACAGCAGCACAGTACAATTCCACAATGTCACTGATGTAAATGCTTGTTTAAACGATGTTCTGTTTTTTCCCTTGTTACTTGTCAGTGCATTGGATGTATTTAGTATGTAGCTTGTTGTGTGAGCTGGTCCTGGTGTTCTTCGGACAGCTACCCTCCCGACCTGCCTTTCGGTTGGGAGGATTTTGGTTTGTCCAGAGAACAGTTTTTTGAGGACCCATATTATTATTATTATTATTAACAGGCCCTCAGCAACATGTGGAAAGAGGACCGTGGGAGTGCCTATAGGGATCATCAAGAGTCGCCAGCCCTGCCCCACAGACTTGTGCACACAGACGCCAGACCCTGATTTCCACCCTGCATCTCCTTTTAATTTAATTAAAGAGCTGAACATTTTGATTGCTGCATTCCATTTAGAGTCCATTAAAGAGTCGGTCTAGACCTGCTCTATATGAACAAGTGCTGTGAGATAACTTTGTTATGATGTGGTGCTATAGAAATAAAACTGAACCGATTTTCATTGAATTAATGATAATAGAACATAGCCATTGTTACAGTAATGTTAATAGTTCCTCTAGTGCAAAAGGTCTATAAAACAATACAACAAGAGCAAATGAAAAAGTTAGAAAAGAGAAAACAAACATGGTTGATTTTATATTGATTTATGTTGCACATCATATCACTGTTTCAACTATCTGCCCAGTGTCGATCCCTGATTTAGGTTCCTGAGCTGGGACTTCTGTGGGTATGTATACCTCACCTCAGATTTTTCAAGAGTGGGGATGTTGTCATTGATGTCCAGGACCTTGATCTCCACGGTTCCTGTCCCCGTTAGCCCCCCTGCTGCCCCTCCCATATCGCTTCCCTTTATAACCAGTTTGTAGAAGTCACGAGTCTGTCAGAGGAAAAACAGCAAACCAAAATGTGTTGACAAAAGCTATTTAAATTAAGTGTCAGTCAAGTTCAAAATATTTCTGCTGTAAAACTTAATTCCACCTTGAATATGTATTTCAGAGATAACTTTGCTCCAACTAGAGTTTTCTTGTTGTTTAAAAGTGTGATTTGTTGATCAGTGATGGTCCTCTACACAAGGAGATCATAACTCAAGGAAACGAGTTGACTCCCTCGTCGTGAGTAGTTCAAATTATGGGAGACTGAGACAGATGAGCGTATTTACAGAGTGTTAACAGTGAGTTTGCCATCAAAAAACTCCCCATCAAACTGAATGACTCGAGAGTAAATGCATCTTCTGTCAATAATTCCACCTGTCAGACGGCTCAGTCCTACAGTGAAATGTGAAAAAAGTGTGTTTTCTGTGCAGTGAGCAGCTTCCTCACCTCCCTGTCCAGTGAGGCCTCTTTCACGTACAGTTTGCCTGTTTTTTTATCTATAGTGAACATGTGACCTGTGCCTTCTGGCTCCTGGCTGACAATGCTGTAGGAGATCTCTGCGTTAACTGTTCCAGCTTGGTCATCATCTTTCCCCTCGACCTGCATAACAAAGGTTCCTGCAGTGGATCACAACAAGACAAGATCATCTCAGTAGAATCCATCAAATGAGTGTTCAGAGGACCTGGTCACAAATACAGTTCATCCAGTGGTCAGACCATTTATTACAATGTTGTGTGAGGCAACCCTGTCCATGCTGATGGCGTGTCTATAGCCATTCATATTGTACTGATATAAAGGTTTGGGGAAAAGTACATGTTTAAATTGTGGTCTTATTAAGTCAGGCCATCTGGTTTCAACAAAACTACTTGGTTCAGTTTGGAAATACTTCATGGTTATGATTAATGTTAAAAACAAATCTGTGTTGGTAGAATATGGTTAACCATCAACCCTGCAACTAGTATGTGCTCATGTCATCATGCTACTCCCTCTTTTACAACTGAGTCCAAAAGTAATGTCCCAGACATTAGGGTTAGGATTCCTCTTGGGCTCCTTTGACTAAAGTCTGGTTTTACAAATGTTTGGACGCCAAAATTGTTACAGTTTTTCTCTGTAAGATAACATTTTTGTGACAACAATCCACCAATGTTATGTGGGAAGAACATCTTCAGATGTACCTACCAAGGTCAAAATAAACACTCGGAAACTCGGAGGATCTCTTTTCCGACCGTGTTGGTCTGGTGTGATCACACTTGACTTACAGTGCTGCAAATGTTGCTAATCTCTGGTGCACGGAAACATGCAAACATATGACATCACATATTCCCAGCTAAGCCCGACCCACTCCAGAGCAGCGAGAGAAGCAAAAAGAAAAGCAGAACTACAGACATGTGGAATAATAAAATATGTCATCCCTCACAATAGCAGAAATAGGTGTGTAAAGTCTGACAGTACCTTTTTTGCTGGCCTCTGTGATGTTGCCAGTATGTAGCTCAAAATAAGGAGGGTTGTCATTCTGGTCCACGACTGTGACGGTCAGTGGGATGTCGTCCTCTGCTGTGGTCCCGTTTCTGTATTTAGCAACTCCTGTTAGCTGCATGAATAACATGAAGAGATGGGACAATATTGACAAGTAAAGCTTCTCTCTCTCTCACACACATTCATTTTCTGTGCATATAGGGCCACATTTGCATAGGGTGGGTAGAGTAAAGTTTGTGCCATTGACCTTGGACCTTGCTGCGATTGGCTCTGCCCTCTAGAGCCTGACCATTGGTCTATACAAGGCAGGCCCAGAAGATTGCATGTCAGTGGCATCCAAGCCACACAGAAGGTGCTGAAGGCCCTCTGCCTCATCCAGCCAACGTTGAAAGCAAGAACGGTCTGAAAGAAGACTGTTCCACCTCTGTGTTCTAACACCACTAAAGCTAGAAAGAATCTCTGAATCCTGCACTCCCAGCCAAGTGGGGGTGAAGAAAACTGCATCGACGTCTCAGGCTAATTGGCCATGTGGGGAGGAGCCCGAAAACTCCAGAACAGGCTCACAAGAGAAGCATGTCCCTCCTCCCTGTCTGAGGCGCAGACAGGGACAGACGCCCCTAACCCTAACCCTAACCCTAACCCTTTCAGCTATAGATTACTAAAGTCATTTAGCGTTAGATCAGGAATAGAAGCTCCCGTCAATAATCATGATAAGGAATCATAAAGTATTTCACTCTGCTTCCTCATATCCTCTCAGTCAATGTAAAGTTGTATCCACTTGCTGGTTTGCCACGATAATCGTTCACTGCGTCATCAGGTATTAAACTGTCTGTAATTGTATTCATGATTTCATTCATGCATTTATTAATCCTTTGTCGCTGTATTCATTGGGTTTATTCACGGTTGCATTTATTCATTCATTTGTATGTCTACAAGTTGTAGTTGTGTGTTTAGTTAGTAGTTTAATAACCCTTTGATTTATAAAGGACTTCATGATTCTGTGGTTTGTGTGTATTAAGTATTAAGGTCACTGTACACGAGTCAAGATCTCCATAGCAACCTTTAGATCTTTTCCCCCTTTCAATGATGTTGCCCCAAGGTGAATTTAGTGTTTGTTAAATTCTATTATTTCATATAAATATGGATTATTTCTGATAGCTGAAGTAGTTCTACTTCACTTTGTATCCATCTGTATTAAGGCCCATGTATTTGCTGCTGTTCTCTGAGACTGACACCTCTACATGCGTTTATATTATTTATTCATTATCTTCATCTTCATTTATTGATATTCTGATTGTGAATACATTATGGAATAACCTAGACACACACACATTGTTTCTGTCCGACGTGTGCACACACATGTAATCACTCCACTTCATCGTATCGTACCATGAATGTGTTAAGACTAAACAGTTTTACATACATAATATCTGCCCGTTTAAACTGCTGCTGTTGCTACTTGCCTATACTGGTTTGTACCACAACCACAGTGTACCACCACTGGTTTGTACCACAACCACCACGCCGCTAACCACTGAAAAAAGATTGATTTTGTTTTTTTGGCCCTCCAGATCTGCTGTAAAATCTAATTTTACACCAAAGTGATTTTTTTAAACATTCACAATGGTCTTTAACAGCTGATACTACCAAGTGTGCACCTTGTAGATCTACTGCATGGCTACGATGAAGGATGGCGGTGGGCAATACCCACTCTGCACACCAGCAAGTGTGTGAGTGGGTATATATGTCAGTGATCACACTCTCATCACAATTTGGTGAAATCATTGTCTTTCAAAATCATAGTTGCAAGGCTGTATATTTGTAAGTGATGCACATCTATGATTCAGTGAGACACCTCTATCAAGGCACTGGCATCATAGCAGGAAAAGTGAGATGATCCCCTTTAATTATTTAACAGCTCTCAGTTCAGAGGTTGGGGTGGTGGAGTGTCAGCGTCTAAACCAGCAGGAACATGATTGTGTCAATCAGCTAATGCAAGTGCCACAATAACCTTTAGCTTGGTCAAAGAGATTTAACCTCAATCATCTTCAAATCACAAACACATGAGAGCTGAAACATCTACAGAAGCTTAGGGACGTACAACTGAACCCATTCAGCTTTCTGTCCACATGGAACAGGACAGACCTGCAACCTATTTAAAGACAGACTTACGTTGTAGAATGGGTGTTCCTCCCGGTCCAGAATTTTAGTGACGCGTACAAACCCGGTGTCATGGTCCACCATAAAGAGGTTAAAGGGAGGCTTGTCAACACCTGGTCCAGTGAGATAATATTCCACCTTTGCAGCTTTGTCTTTATCAGAGCGAATCTGACAACAAAACACAGGCAGTAAATTCAAGGATTTGTTAACACGGTTGATTATTAATCATTATTGTTCTTTTAGTCTCTTCGTGGTAACACGGAGAGTGTTATTGATTCCCGACAACATCATTTCTTTCCTCATACCACACACATTCGGCCATTTCAACGGAGCAGACGCCGACCAGAGCCGACTTCTACCACATTCATGCTATTCTGGAAGAAAACATCACTTTTCAGAGGCCTACGAACTTCAGCCCCTTATTGTCTGTCTGTCTGTCTCTGTGTGTGGAGTCTGGATCTTCAGGACCTGGTTCTGAGCAGTCTGGATGAACACAGGTCTGGTCCAGTGGATGCGGACTGTTGTTATTAGTGTAGCTGTTGTTGTGCTGCTGATACTGTTGGTTGGTTATTTTAACATCAGTAACATTGTAGCTGCCGTTGCTTTACATCTGTATGTGGAATTGTACTGAGCTGCTGTGTGTTCTCTTCCATCCTGCTCTCACTCTACCCCCCCTCTTTTTTCTCTCTCTGCCCAACCGGTCGAAGCAGATGACGCCCACCCAGAGCCTGGTTCTGGTTCTGGTTCTGGTTCTGGTTCTGCTTGAGGTTTCTGCCTGTTAAAGGCAGTGTTTCCTTGCCACTGTCTCCTAGTGCTGCTCCTGG
>JAVQJF010037608.1:0-30172 GCA_036023855.1 Gadopsis marmoratus
TGAGCACATGTGACAGACGTGAAAGGGTCTGGAGAAGCCGTGGAGAACGTTATGCTGCCTGTAACATCGTTCAGCATGACTGGTTTGGTGGTGGGTCAGTGATGGTCTGGGGAGGCATAACCATGGAGGGACCCACAGACCTCTACAGTCTAGACAACGGCACCCTGACTGCTTGGACCAGGTCAACAATGCACTACACGAGACTTAAAACCGTCTTCTTACGCCTTACGCGTGATGCTATCATCAATGGCTGTCCTTACGTTGACCTCATATTGTATCTTTGATATTAATAAAAATGTATTTTGACTAATTTTATGTTGAATTATACACGTCAAGCCACATTAACCTCATTTAGTCCCATTCTTTTTTCATCCTTTGTACTGCAGCGTGGCTTCGTGGATTAACTACCCATATTTAAATATTAACTCATTTCAGCCTGACTAGGTTTTATTTGATTTATCTATTTCAAAACACATTAACATTATATGCTTCCAATTATTTCCTTATGAACTTTTTTGCCTACCCTACTTAATTGCATGATCTCTTTATGCACCTCTGCTGCTTCAATTAAAGAATTAATTTTTTCAGATTATTTTGTAATTACATTAAGCCTTTGTTTTTGACTTAATGATATTTTATGATTTCTCTGACACATTTAGTTTTGTCAGCCGTAACCTTTCCTGAACATTTCTATGAACTTCTTTTCATGTAGGAAATGTTATGAACCATAATAAGAACATTTGCTGTCATTATTTTTCTTCCTTTTCCTTCTTCTACCATATATAAAATATTTTCTTTTTATAGAGCGCTGCAGGAATGAGTCCTAACACCCTCAGTCCTGAGTTGTACTTGGTTGCACTTCTGGTTCCCTCGGCTCGAAGTCAGTGGGTTTCAGAATGGGTCTTTGTTTACATGCCTGAAATAAGGTCTGTGGTTAACACAAGCTCAAGAGATTTAGACACATTAAATGTCATCACGCCAAACACAGAAACTCATTTACTCACTTGTTTGCCTTTACATCCTCGTTGTGGTTATATACCTGCGCTCTTGCAATAGATTCTAACTCAAACTTCTGTTTGGCTTTTGTAGACGAGGATGGAAACTTGCAGCTGTGGTATAGTTTGTTTGTAGCCTAACGTTATCTTTTTACTTCTTACATTTACGCTTCAAACATCATAAAAGTGGTAGGTTTTCTGAACAAAATGTATAAGAATCACAAATCTTTGTTTATGATTTGTATTTTCTGCAATAATCCAAAATCCAACGCAAAAATCCCATTGGCTTCGTTTGTGTCACGGGAACCAGGGCGATGCTTACTTATGGGATGGTCTACAAAAATATGTCATCCCTGCAGCACTCCAGATCCTTCTATCAGAGCACTGACTTTTTTGTGCGGCGCTTCTAGCTGAAAATCTCTGAACCTTTCAGAAAGGCGCTGGCATCGTCACTCTCTCTCCTTTTCAGGCAACCAATCATATATTGATGGGGCAGCGCTCGTTGACCGTAACCAAGAAAACGGACGAGAAGCTTGTTTTGGATACGATTTGTCATCATAACAGAGACAGAAAAGCCCATTTGTGGCGGGAGATCAGCCGGACACTGAATGTTGCTGGCGAGTGTTTTATCTTTTATCACCCTACCTGCTGTAAAGTTGCTGTTAGCTGTGTAGTCACCACCTTAACATAGCATTAAGATATTATCACACACAGGCAGCATTTTTCTTCTCTCACCACACATTTGCTTCCCCCCAGCTTTTCTGCCAGAGAAAAACACTACATGGACACACGCCCTAATATGGTTTTGCATTAAGCTATTTAGAATACTCTTGCATGCAATATCAATGCAAACATCGGAGTACCGACTGGAATTTAAACTGATGCTCTGTGGCCACATGCATGGTTACTCATCATGCATTTGTAATCATGAACTGATGAATCCAGGGTTGTTGTCATTGTTACAACCCTAATCAATTTTGAATGCATACAGTACTGTATCACACACACACAAGCGTGGATCTGACTGAATGTGTCTCACAGCAGAAGATTAGGTGAAGATGGGCTTTCACACATAACAGATTATCCTGCTGTCTCTTCAGATGTCAGAACATCTGCTGTCACAGGAACAGGAAGAGAAAAACGCTCTTTCACCTACCACTGTGTTACCTTAAACAGCAGTGTAATATTGTATTGTACAATTTCATTTTTGGTAGACACTATGAAGGCAGAAAATAAAGCAAATCAATTATTACATATTTGCAATTAGTACAATTAAAATGAACTAATGTATTCATACTATCCTGGTTGTATTTTATGTGCAGTTTTTGGGAGAGGTGAGACACTTGACCCACATTGATCACTTCAGGGTTGAATGCGTGAGCCCATATCTGATTTACTGCATGGGAACTCAAGCCTAAAGTTGTGATGAAGCAGACGCTCTTAACGGAGGATGATCTCACATTCCAAGAAGACTTCAGGGCCTCCCAGAAATCTATGTGTGATACACATCTCCACAGTCAGTCAGTCAGGGTGTTTGTGCTTCAAGGTCAGCCCTTCCTCCTCTACGGCGTACACACCACAACATTATTATTGTGTTTAATAGACAAAATTAAAAGCAAGCATTAAGCAAACACAGATGTTCCCTCTCAACAACAATAAATCGTAATGGGATTGCAGATTTTTCAAAAAGTCTAATTATAAAAACTACTGAACTGCTGTTCAGCACATAGTGTCAGTAATAGCCGAAGACAGTCACGGAGAAGCGATGTATCCAAACGGTGAATCAGACAGCTGGCTGCTTTTGATCCGTGTGCTCTGCTGAAGTGAGACTTCGGGAGAGCCTAAAATTATCAACACAACTGATCGTTCCTCGCGCACTTACTAAACAATGTACGGGCTTCAAAATGTACAGACATACATGTGCGTCTGTGATTTGGTTTGCAATTTGCTTGTAGGTTTGAGGAACTCCAACGTCTTCGAAAAGTGTAAAGAGAGACAAGAACTACGAGAGTCATGTCATTAAAGTCACGTAGCACCCTTTGAGTCCATGCTTGGGGTCATAGAAGTTTAATTGTAATACAAAATGGTTGTTTCTTCAACTTTTACATTTCGTGACAGGTGGGACATCAACACAAGCCTCATATTTGCAAAAAAATCTGGGGCGACTGGGTGGGTGGTGAAGCGGTGGTGAGGAGTGTTCTCACCTTCTCAGTTACAGTGTGTTATGGCAACCTAACCACCCAGGAGAGAAAGCAGTTGGACAGAGAAGAATGCACCACACCTGAGATTATTGGCCGCCACTCTCCCCACACTATCATTAGCACACAGCCTGTAAACGCTAGCATCAAGCGCAGCACAACGATGGCTACTAAGCAGTCATATTAGTAGTAATATTAAAAATAAATATAGGTATTACTTAACTGAAAAAATGTCAAATAAATGTATGTTTCTGTATTATTTCCCTTTGCATTTCCACCCTATTTATTTCCCCAAATTTATTTATTTTTGTATTTAGTTGTTTTTCCTTTGCTTTCCTTTTTACATTTCTTATGCATCCTCTCATACCTTTACTTATAACTTCTAAAGCAGTTAACACAGTGATGTGATGGATCATAGGATGTAAGCTTCCACAGTTCATAGATAATTACGTTTAGCTTCACAGGATGGTGCTATGAACTGGTAGTTCTGACAAATTTGTCTGAGTGATCAGTTATGTGTTATGTGGGAGACAGGATAGTACACACAGTAACTCCAAATGTACATAGTACTAATAGAAGTGCATTATGTGTGCTCATGACTGAATGTAATGTAGTTTTAGTTCCAGTCCAGAGTCCAATTCATGTGTGGTGACTCAAATATTACTCAAGAAAAAGAAATGATCTTCACAAAACAAGTCTGAGGCTGAACGTGATGATGCTTGCACTGGCTACCAAACAGAAAGCTCAAAATTCTGAGCACATGCGGATGGTCTGGCACCGTTTGTTTACAACAACAGCTGTTTAATTAACTGTGTGCACACAATTTAAAATACAGTAAACCTACCTAAAATAATAACATTCAAAAGATGAGCCATTTTCTCCTTCATAATGTACTGTAGAGTCAATTGTACCAAGGTCAGAATATCCAATGAATCTGCAGCCTCCATTTAGGAACTGGAGATATGACGATCAACCAGCTACCAACGATATAGCCATTATTGGAAAGAGATTGCGATATAATTTCAGACTGGACTGTTATCTGATGATTATCCCTCAGTCTGCTACATCGGCAGACTCATGCTGGATCCAAATGGCACATGCCTTCAAGCACATCCATCAATTTCAGTCTTGAAAACATTAGATGGAAAATGGAAACTTAACATTAAAGCAGGAAAATCTTACGGTGGAATGTCAGACAAACACACAAAATGCAATGATTGTTCCAATTGAACAATTCATCAATTTGCACATTAGAAATGGAATGAAGACAACTTACTGATACCGCTCTTCGAGACGTCTTTTGCACCTAATGGCTCAAATTCTGATAATGCAAAGAGTCATTTAATGGTGTTTGTGATGATTTGCAACAATTCTTTTGCAATGATTAAGTATGGGGAAAAGTCTTTGTTGGCCAGTGTACATCATTTGACCTGCAATTCTGACATAGGTGACCAAAACCGTGGGGGCTCAGTTTACAGTGCACAGATCTGATAAACTTAGCAACAATACTGCGGCTTGATGCAGCATACCAGTTAACAATGAGCTGAGGACAATCAAACAAGGACAAGTTGAACACTCCTGCCCCCTTACTGTTATCAGTATTAAAACTGATGACTTCATTTGATTATTTTAGATTTATACTACCTTGGAGCAATAAACCAACAACAATCTATGCAGTCAATGTTTTAAGTGCCACAGCCATTGCTACAACACAGTTCAGTGGTATACGATACATATTTTTAACATTTGCTGTCATAACAAAGGCAATCGTTGCATGTAAAATATAGGTCTATTAATCACATGGCAGCACGAATGCTGCTGCACACGTGTCCTTAACGGTAATGAGTCCGACAGCAGATGTGCAGCACCACATGGGAATATCTCTCTTCTAGCATCTTTCTGTAAATGTCTGTCAGTGTGCTGCTATGCTCATGCAATTGTTCTGGTCTGAACACGCTTCAGAGCTCTGGGCTGCTCTGTCTGGTTACCACTGTGATTGCAAGTCATAGCTGTTGTTACTCTGTCCTCCCTGACTCACTGTCTGCCATCAGTAAACGCTCTCTCTGCTCTTGTCCCCTCGCTCTACCTAGACCGGTCGTCTAAGCTCCACCCAGGGCTGCGAGGCGTGATCAATATAAACTGGGAAACTGGGACTGTTCTTTCTCAGTCCCAGTTTCCACTTTCTCTTCCCTCCTCTGGTTTCCTCACATTTCCTTCTGTGGCTCACTTCTGAGCGACGAGCCAAGATTGAACGGAGCTTACAAGCATTACCCGGAAGCTGTTCTTTGTCTGGGCTTTTTGTTTTGTTGAAATAACTTTAAAAAAAAAAAAAGGTTAACATGAGCCGGTGTGAGAGTAACTGAAACACGTCGAAGAAAAGAAGGACCTGAACCAAAGAACTGCACAGGAAGCGGTTATTGATTAGGAACATTTAGTTCATTTGCATAATCAGATGAACACCATTCTTAAAATGAATAGAGAAACAGCAGTTTGATGGATATTCCCTGAACTGCACAAAAAAAAAAAAAAACATAATAAAGGAAAATAAATGAAAACGTCTGTTTTCTGCTCATCAGTTTTGGAGTATTTTAGGCTGGTTTACCTTTGGAGTTACAGTCTATTGCTCTCATAAAAAGGTACCTTTAATGAGTGTACTGTGTTTTCCTTTTCTTAGAGGCAAAAAGGATGCAAGTGACCTGAAAATAGATCTACACACAAACTGTGGCAGAAATGAGAAAAAGCAAAGATTTGTCAAATGAACAAGATGTTACACATCCAGCAAGGTGTATTATTGTAATTTCTAACTGACACTGTGTGGGAAGATGTATCACAGGTTGTGCTTGCCATGTTGGACTGGTTCATTTGGCAACAAGCAGGGAACAGTGTTCAGGCACCTATCTGAGGAGCACAGAGGGCTGAGTGAACAGGCAGAAACCATGCTGGGGGTATATTAGAACTTCCTTTTATGGCTATTTAATGACAGGTTAAGCCAGAAAATAGAGATAGTGACAGGGTAAGATAAGATAAAATAAAATAAACCTTTATTAGTCCCTCAGTGGGGAAATTGCAGTGTGGTATAGCAGAAAATAGACAGATAAAACAGTCTTCGACTCCTTCTTAAAGTGGGTCCCACAATTCTCAGGAGCAAGAGAGAAGCAGGTGGGTGCTAAACAGGGAAATATAAACATTGTTTTCTAGTGTTTCAAAGCAAAAGATTGGGACTCGAGAATGTCAGGTTGATTTAGCGACTGGCAGATGAGAAAATGAAGGAAACCAAAGGGGTCATAGACAAGTTTAATATGTGACGTTTTCTCTCAGCTGCCTAGACGCTTGCAATCTGATCATCTAGGGCCTAGACAGTGCTTAGACTTTAGGTAATTAAAGGAAAAGTCTGACAGTCAATATGCTAGTTTGCTGACAAAGAGGTCAATACCAATTTCTTCTCTGCGCACACACTCAGTCTGAACTAGATAAAGGACGTGCCTAGCGTAGCTAGCTGTTAAATTTAAGCAATATGCCAGAGTCACAAAATTATTGCTCAAAAAGAGTAACTGCCAACCTGTGACAACAGAAGGTTTTTGAGACTTGATGAAATTGATCCTACATGTTGGTGATGTGACGTTTGCATGAAAGTGGACTAAACTTGTGGAGGACATGTTTCAGGACTGGCCATAAGGTATTAAAATCAATCTGTCTGTGGATCAAAATGCAGGTAAAAAGTCAGGTGGAAGTGTGCAAGCTGAAGAGGCAGTGGAGAAACCAAATCGAGTGGAGATCAAAAAAAGTTTGGAGAAAAAGAGTTTGGAAGTGAGCCTGAAGATTTGTGGTATAAGACTGGGATACTAACATGCTAGCTGCTCTGTAATACCATACTTAAGCCTAGCATTACTTTCAGCTAAATTGTGACATCAGCATGCTAACATGCTCGCAGAGACAATGCCAATATTTTGATGTGTAGTAGATACAATGTTCACCATCTCAGTTTACTCAGTTAACATGTTAAAATTGGCTTTAAAAAAACCTGTTTAAAAAATATCTTGACAACTTTAGGAGACATCCATGTTTCATAGATGATGTATCTCAATGACTTTTGTATGTTGATGGCTTTAAATCTAGCACCATCATCTGGTCAAATCTTCAATTCGCCAAATACTTTGGTTTACCTAACACCTATAAAAGTAATAGCCTACCATTCCCGTCAGGCTCAGCTGTTTTTGTGTGCTTACTACTAGTTAGCAAATGTTAGCACGGTAACATAAGTACAGCCTCACAGAGCTGCTAGCATGGCTGTTTTATTGCTTTTAAAAACTTACATTGTCTCCTCATTTTTATATGCATTTTCTATTTCCAAAGCCTTTTGTTTTTTTCTAAAGCTTTCCTCATCACAAGAGGATCTCATTTACGTACCTCCAGACTGAGGTAGCTAAGGAATGACCAGCTGCACATCGATGAGCTGCACGTCCATTGTTTCAAAAACGGTCATCCTTTGAAGTGCACTGATGTCATTTCCCTCAGGAGACCTGATTTCGGGGAAGAGAGAAGAGGTTCCCACGCCTCAGCCTTTCAATCCCTAATCCCCGACAGACATCTCTAGATAGTGGAGGTGTGTGGTCTATTGCGAGTGTGCATATGTGTGTAGGAGGAGGATGGTCCACAGAACGTTAACCTAGATTATGTTTACTCAATCAAGTGATGAGAGTTTAACCATTGATGACTCCTCATCTAATTTAGCTGGTCTTAATTAGATGCTTCCACTGTGCCCTTTCAGTGTATAAATCAATGAAAATGAGCTCTTCCTGTAATGATCTCTTGGAAATATGTGCCAATCCAAGTGCACCCGGTAACATCCAACAAGGGCCCTCGTCTGGACTCGACCCCTGACACCTCGGCTCTGTACATGCTTTAAGTTTTGGACTGTCTGGTGAAGTGGAGGCATGTCACGGTGAGTAGCATCGTGAATGAATGTTTTAACTACAGTGGAAGAAAAAGAGGCAGGTGCCACGACATCAAGGTCTATTTGACAAATCTGTCTCTCTCAGTCTTTAATACATCTTTTCTTTATCTCATCCACTTTTCCCACCTCGGCCAAAACCTTAGTTGCACTATGGATTTTCTGGTGTTTCAATTTGAAAATGCACACACATGGACATAAGAGATGTGCATAATGAGGATATTCAGCAAGGGAGGCCACAACAGTTTGCATTTATATTCATGAGAAATCGGCATCTCGCGCATCCTCTAAAGTACACGACACGTGTTAAAAAATACTCAAAGTTCAGTACAGGACCCCTCTGCATATACCATTGTAATGCTGTCACTATTTGAAGATAATATGTCACTTGAAGTCCTTTCATATACTTAACAAAAAAAAAAACAAAAAAAAAAACACCTGACACACAAAATCACAACACTTGAAAAACAGCTGCAGCGATCACAAGAGGCAGCTACAACACATCTCACTACAACAACTGCAGAGGATGCTCTTCTTTTCTGTTTAATGAGTAAAGCACAATTTTCACCAAAAATGCCACAATCACTTCAGAGATGCAGATTGGTTTAAGTCTATCTCAATCTATTGTTTTGCTGGTCATAATAGTTTTAACAGTAAACAATTGAATTCAGTTTTATTTATATAGGGCCAAATCACAACAGAAGTTAACATCCAGTTTGAATGTCTTTAAAATGTTATTCAAAGAGAACCAACAATTCCCACCATGAGCAGTGCTAGGCGACAGTGGCAAGGAAAAACTCCCTTTTAACAGGCAGAAACCTCGAGCAGAACCAAGCTCTGGGTTGGCGGTCATCTGGGGAGAGATCAGGAGGAAAGAGAGCATACAGTAGCAGCATCCTATTTTGATGAGCGCAGTTCAGGAAATTAAATTAAAAAGGGAATGGAACCAAATGGAGAAAGAAAATGCAAATGACGAGCTGATTATCCCTCAAAGTAAATGAAGTGTTCTGCTGTAAATATAACTTTAAACATACATTACTGATGTTTTACTCCGACTTTCACCAGTTTGTTGCCACTCTGTGCAGATCTGAAACATATGACGCCTGTGGCCCCCCCAGCTGTAATATTATAAAAGACAATGTGCCAGACAGCACGGCGCACTGCTTCTACCCCTCCTCTTTTAGATTTTAGATGAAAGAGTTAATTTTTTTCCTGGAACTGAAAATAAAGAGCTCTAAATGGCTGATACTCCGTGAATAGAATACAATTAGGACAATTTCCTGCCTCTCAAAACTTTTGTTCTTATACACAGCTAAATCTTCCATGCATGGTGTATGGTCAATCCTTATCAGTTTGTTTGCTCCACAATGACAACCAACAAAAGTATCGTGCACCACATTAACATTTCATTTTCTGGCTGTGAGAGCGACAGGTTCTACAGAAGAACTGCCGCGCTATTTGACCGAGAGAGGGTAAGCAGAGCTGAAGGATGCAAAAAGGATTTATTCAGAAGGTGCAGAGGAGCCCAAACAATGGCAGAGATGAGATACATCGGTTCACACAAGTGCATATTCCTGACCTAGGAGTGTGGCACAATTACAGTTAAAGGCCTGTACTTTAAAAAGGTCACTTTAGGCTAATGAGGGTCACCGATAAAACAAATGACAGGTCAGAAAGCGTGAGCATTGGCACGGCATGGGGAAGATTCTGGGTCAGACAGCTGAGGAGGATTAATTCATAATGCAGTGTAACTGGATAACAGCACTAGGTTTCTGGGAAAAGACCTAAAACAGAGCTAAGGAGGCGGGGTCGTGAAAAGCTGCTGGCTTATGTGTCCTTGCGTTAGTGTTAAAATATGGTGACATTGACTGAGATGATGGCTTGTTCACTCAGGTAACCTCAAGGTAAATCTCCCATAGTGTCTGTAAGTAAATCTCAAATGTGTCATTGTAAAGGAGGGTGGATTTCCATGCATGCATTGCATGCTTTTAGTATTGCGCTTATGCCAAGGTCGAGCAGCTGAGGTCTCATTTTCATACAGTCACACCCGGCAATGTCAATCAAGCCCATCTGAACAGCAGTGGGATGGAGCATTGGCATGGGACAAGGCTGAGCCTTTCCATGGTTAATGGCCCGATTAATAATAAATTCCCCGTCTAATCATGAAATGGTCAAACTAATGAGATTTCTGCCACAGGATTTCTAATTAGCGTATTATCAATTCCACTCTGTCTCTGCCACACAAATGATAACATCTGCATATGCCATGCTCCTTGGAGCTCGCAAAACACATGAATATGAAACTTTGTTTGGCACATGCTGTTCCTGCTGCTACAGGGAGGGAACATAACCAGACTGTTACTGTACGTGTTTCTCTGAGTTGCAACTCGTCTTTCATGCTGCATTTGACTACGTGCAGCTCAATCCCAATCCAGTTCCTACACACTCACCTTGTCCACGCTGCCTCCATTTGCACATTTGGTTTGACATATTTAGGGCTGTCTTAAAGCTGGGGTAGGCAAAAATCTATGCAACCTAGGCCTTCTACCCCTCTCTGCTGCCTCGTGTCACGCCGCCCCTCCCACCCACAACAGCAGCAGAAGGAGTTGCAGTTAACTTGTGAAACCACACACACACACAGTTTGCCATCTAAAGCTTGATTTTATAAAGCATGAAAACAGAGCCAAGTGGAGGGGCAGAAGGGGGGCGTTTTCTCTCGGACCATTTAAATTACAATATGTTGTTATATAGGATTTTTGCTCAACGATGCCAAGAAAAAGAAAAAAAACAGTGCCTACCCCAGCTTTAAACCAACTAAGATAGAGAGGAGATAAATAACCCCAGGCAGTGATTTTGCATCAAGACCCCAGAAACTGAGAGCGATATTGGCCTACTGGCCGCACGGGGTATTGCAGCTTCCACCCATGACTTTGATGCACACTGGCCCAAAAGCAAAGACCAAAATTAACAATGAATTTATACTGTTTACTGGCACATTACAACATAGACAATCTGGCAAGTGACTGCAGTAACCAGGCGTGTGTGTGTTGAGAGAATCCGGGTCAGCTGACTGGCAAAGGAGGGAAACTGGTGGACAGGTAAGGGGAGGACGTGAAGCTGAAGGAGAAGAAAGAAAAACAGGGCAGGTGTTGCCATGATGCCATTTTGCTCTAAAAATTTATTTCACCTAAAGGTCCAGGGGTTTTGCCCTGTTGTCATGAAATTGCAGATTTTTTGGGAACACTTTATGGGCTTTTTTTATTTTTTAAAACACTTTTTTAATTTTAAAGCAAAATTATGTATCTTTTTATAAACAGCCACTATTTTGCCCATAAATGGTAATTGCACAATGTTTGTAAAATGTTGTTTAACAGCAAAACCCCTGAGTGTATTAAACTGAGCGAAGACTGTGTTTAATTGCTAATGAACTCAACTTCTCAGTGGTGAGGGGGAGTTTTATTTCTTCTTTTAAAAAAGGTTTCACAGTCTCGCTTTAAGTCAATGTGGACAAAATAAAAACAAAATATCCACGACAAATGGCAAACTCCATCTACTGAAATCATGTCATATATATCTGTTTTACTGTTTTGAATGAAGTTGGGCTTATGCATTTACAGATAAACAGCAGATGATATAAAGTAAATAAATAAACTAAATAAGCAAGTCTTCTGTTCTGCTGTTGTCCAACAGCATCCAAGGTGACTGAAGTTTCTACCCTCCGCAGCCTGACTTCATAGTTAGCGGGAAGGAATCAGTTTGAGAAAGCAGAGCAGAGGCGCGTGACAACGTGTTTAGACAGCTGGAATTCAACCAGCAGGATTAATATTAAGACCATTGGACTCACATGCAGTAGATGATCCGATGACCTCATACAACATGGTATGCACACGGACAAAAACATAATTGACATAATGACCACTTGTCAGTACACTATGATCTTTCACATGGATGAGTCAGATACACATGACAGTGCAGCCACTAAAAGGCAGCGGCTTAATTGACTTATTAATTCTTGTTGAAATTGAAATGCCTATAATTCAACCTAACCTACCACCGTAAGTGAATTTGTCAAGATGAGGGTGAATTTGGTTCGTCACCAAGCCAGCCTCCCACTCTTGGCTGCTTGAGCACTGTGATCCATCAGGGAGCATCCTGCCAAATGAGATCCTTGTGCGCGCAACTCAAAGCCGAGCATGTATATTAGTTTTACAAGCGCTTTCACAGCACTCGCGTGCAAAATATTTCTGCTCTTGCAAGCAATGTTGTAGGCTGCCAGGAGAAAACTATGGCAAGCCAGAGGGATCAAATGTTGTCAGTCAGCACACATCCCTGGCACATAAAACGGTGTAAAATACGGCATCCTGACGCTTCTTACGCCGTTATTTATATTTTTCATTTACGCCTTACTGAATTCAGGTTTATGGTGTAATATGATGGCAGTTGAATAAAATTAATATCCTGCATCTACTACTACTTTAAGTATAGCTGGTTTACATGTGCTCATTAATGCCCCTGATGGTTGGCAAATTTACACCCCTCCCTTTATTATTGGGTCGTGGGAACGTCTAACATATAACACTAAATGTACATTAGTAAACACTTTGTCTGGCCTTACACAGTTGTATACACTTCCACATAGGAGTATCAGGCCTGTGAAAACTAAGTGGCACCTGAGGCGGAAGGTTACTACCTTTAAAAAGCTTTTGGTGGAAAGGGCTGTCCTTACATCCTGCCCATCCAGGATACCTTGGACACCTCCCCCTCGCCCTACTCATCCAAGGAGTTTGAAAAGATGCCAAAAGCACAAGGTGTCGCTTGTCATCTGAGCATGCCGGTTCAGCTGCTGGCTTTACATGGCCTGGACTGTGAGCCAGGCAGTTGTTGCCGACAGCATAGATTTTAAACCGGTAATGTCAACTGTAATGTTATCCCACAATTAACGTATGTGGGGTCACACCATTGTCCTTATTCCCTGAATCTCCAGCTTTGTGATCCCTTCGTTTCAGAATTTGGACCCAGATGTGACAACATATTTTGATGAGTCTTGAGCAATCCTGGGAATGTAAGCTTACTCATGTGTCACTATATGTTTAAAGCATTTTCATTGTATGCATGACTGATTGACATTCTTTAAACATTTTATTATAGGCATCTCCAGGTGGGCTCCCATGTACATCCTCCGCTCACAAAGTACATGTTAAGGTAAAAACAACGCATTGCTGGCCAATTACATTACTGCAGATGATGACCATTTCACGTTAAAACGTAAACTGCAGCTTAAGGCCACCAACCAAAAATTCAAGTTATCCTTGAATAGGAAATTTGCAAGGGGCCAAATCAAATATGTGCAATATCAAGAAAGTGCTGTACCAGGGTTAGCTTACAGCCAATTTTCATCAGCGAGTCTCTTGGAAAGTCACAATTAAAACATACATACTATGACTATTATAGCAGTAACTAAACAGGTTCAGGACACATTAAAAATGACATACAAGAGTATATAACACACACACACACACACACACATCAGCATGGGTGAACTGTTTGTGACGGGACACAATCTCCTCTAGCATGACACCTGGACGTTCTACTCACCCTAAAACCACCGCAACCTCCAGGCCCTCACTTTCCACCCACTGCATAATGGTACTTCCTGCATTGGCACTGAATGTTGGCAGTGGACTTAAATTACGTGCTCCTGAATCATACAACATAGGCATAATCCCAGCATTCCTTGGCTGATCTACCGGGGAGCATATGGTTCGATTTGAGATGTGCTCTGCTGTTCAAAGTGTTTGACTGTTGTTGGTGCTTTTGTCAGTACCAGTACCACCATTGTCCTGATCTGGGCTGGGTTTGGTACGCTTCCCCTGGGTTTTCTAGGAGGTGAGGCTGGCTGTCTCATCATACACACCTGGTCCCGTTTCCGGACCACAGCCAGCCCTTCCACCTCCTCCGTGCCAGCCCAGCCCAATGAACTCCCCGTCCTCTCGCAATAAAAAGACTTTTGTTAACACTCATCACAACTGCCCATCGTCCCCACAACAACTCTCTTGTTTACAGTTTACATCCATGGGCATAGCTAAATAATTTTATTTGTGGTGTGTGGCGTTGCCAACTAGACAAATCTAGATGCTGGTCATATATTTGGGGTGATTTTTTCCACAACATTCTACATACATCTAACAGTTTTTATGATATATTCTTATTCAACAATGTATTCTATGGGAGGAGTATGTTAAGTATGTACTTATGTTAAGTAACCTGTCATATATTATAACAGTTCAGACAAAAATACTTACACTTGGAAATAGAAAAGCTATCATTCTGCAGCTATCAGCTGTAATCTTTAAAATGTGGTGTGTGTATATGCACCTAAGCAGAAAATCACCTGCCACTCACCTCCTCCGTCTTCTTTTAATTCATTCGTCGTTGCTGTTGCTTGTTTGATCACTTTGTAAAATCACACTGGGAGTTCTCAACCTGTAATAACGCTTAATGACTAAAGTGATTTCATATCATAATGCATGAATGATGTTCTCGCCAGTCGCAGTGGTTGATGGTTGCATTCAAGAGGGCTCGACTCATGCCACATCGGTTTTGCTGCTTCACAGAAGTGACTGCACACCCAGCCATGTACCCTCATGACTTATGCTGTTAAATCACCCTCGCTGATTGAAATCGTTAGAAACCGCTGGGTAAAAGACTGGGAAACATCGATCATATTAAAGGAGATGCCACAGCTTTCTGAAAATATGGCTGCTGGTTACAATTTCTCAAAAACAAATTCAGGGATGTTTGCAAGCTTTCTGTGTGAAGAATTTTGCATTTTCTATTATGTGATGATCAACTTTGTAAAATGAAGATATTCTCCCTGCTTTCTTTTCAGGTATCATCTTTCATGAACACAATGCATCAAGGTCTCAGTCAGACAGAGAGGTGGCATGGTCACTCAAGGCACTCATCAGCACTATAAAAATGCCTGACAGGAGAAATCAATAAAACACATCTCCAGTAGAGCCGGTAGATACATTATCGGCCTTCATTCACAACACATTTTGTGGGGAAATGGTGCTGATGCTACGTGTTCAGATAGATGTTATGCGGGAATGCTTCGAGAAATGAACAGATGAGAAACTATGCCATTTAATTATTAAAATGTTATAAACATAATACAAGGCACATGTGCATGAGGAACACAGATGTTGTATGTTTAGCCATATATTGGTACAACAGTGTGTGAGTGTTTGGATCACACTGAGCATATGTACTGTATAGGCTGCAAAGTGGTGGATTATGCTGGAGGAGGTTTCTTTGAACTTTTTGATCCTTTTGTGTTACCGACAGAAATCCAGGATGACCGTAGCGGCTGTTCTCTGTGAAGGATGAAACTACTAACTTTCAAACTTTCAAGCCTGCGGGGCTAAAGGGATACATTTTATGTGAAGCTTTCATTAAATGGCTAGGTCGACTGTATTTGGAGTCACCTGCTGAGATGTTCTGTTTTTTTCTTAACTAAAGTCATGCTGGTCTATGATCCAGAGCTATGCAGCTTGAATCACATGTGGAATAAAATAAGAATCATGGGCCTGTTTTTATCACGCAATTTAAATATTGCGCCGTGCACAACAGCGCGTGACATTACGGCAGGGAGGACACCGCTTTAAAATGAAATTCCTAAAAAACATGTGTGAAATGATGGGTAGGTTGGTGGTCATTACATTTAATGACCAATATAATTTACAATCAACTCAGATCGTTATAAATGTTGTTTGGTGAATACGCACATGCACACGTTTAAGCAATTAATATACTGACGTCTGGATTTTCAAAAGAAGAACCCTATTTTCTAAAGATTGAACAATACCAGTACAATCATCTTTCTGAAATACCTATATTAACAAACCCTTTCCTTTTGGGTGAATTTTCTTTTTCTAGATTTTACTTTTGTACAAGTCACAGAGTGTTCTTCAAAATCCCTGGTTCCTTGTAAGCATGTCAAGAAAAGACTCCTTTTCCACAGTCGTTTTAGTCACGTGTAACCACATATGAGATTTCAAACCAATCCAACAGCAACGTTAGCATTGAATGCCAAAAATCTGGTGAGATAAAAGATCTTCAAAGACCCCTGAGACCGGCACGCTAGGGCACAAACCTGAAGCCAAGTTTTGCTTTGGCCCACTGTATGCACATGCAAGCCCCACCCCACCCCCCACCACCACACACACAAGGGCATCCTTCCAGAAACAGATCCATACCAAGTCCTTTGCCAGAGCCCTGGAGCCATGAGATATCTTGTGCCTAGAATATGTTTGAATACATTAGCCAGTTTATTTGGCTCAATTGAATCTGGCTCATCTGAAACACAACTCTCAAATGAGTGCAAATTATTAATTTATGTGATAAGTTGATCTGCTTTATCCCAAGTGAAATTATAAACATAGCAAGATAAAAGGTGGCTAAGCTTAGTGGAGCATCCTGCACAGAATAATGTTGTTGACACCGATGTCCCTCCGTGCCCTGGGATGGACACAAAAAACGAAGTATACAGATCACGCTGGCTCAGCACGGCCAAACATGGTCATGCGTACATGAAATATATTGACATGCTTACCTTACAGTTTACTACCCCTGCAGCTTGTCCTTGGCTGTCATGCCTTTCAAAAAACAGCCAGCATGCTCTCGTCGCTGTCTCCTCCACGGTGACACTGGCTTGCTGACTCATAACATCTATGAATTTGGGAAGGATAAGTGGTTGTTACAGCTGTCATAGCGTGAAGTGCATGATGAACCAGAATGTGTATCTAAAGGATGCAGAGTGAACAGGATTTTTTGGCAACAGGGTTATCCAAAAGGTATCTGTCTAAATGCTAAACTGTAACAACCGGAGAGGCTTGGCTGAACAGCGACAGAAAATGAATGCAGGTTAGAACAGCTTAAGCTTTACATTGTGCGCACCAACTCAATTCAGCACAGCAACAAGCCACTAATGAATACCATAACAACGCCTGTATTTTGTGGTGTGTGTATGCGTGTGTATTACAGTATATAAAGCAGGAAAGGCATTCATGCCTCTGAAAATGGGGGACTTTGTATAAAAATGACTAATTCCTAAACAGTTAGTCATATTTTTGTCAAACCCCTTGAATTGAAGCTGAAAGTCTACCCTTCAATCACATGATTGCTTCATTTCAAATCCATTGTGATGGTGTACAGAGGAAGAAAGCAAATGGAAATGTGAAATTTAGAAATGCCATCAAGCTGTTTAACGTCACCAAGGTCATAATTAAGCCTGCAAAACAGCTATGTTTTCATGCTGTAAAATCTGCGTGGTCTAGTTGAGTTGTAGTAATTGTAATTCATGTGCCATCGTTGCCAACTCATAATTAATTTGCAGAAACACACCTGTTGCTGAGCTCCACAAATGCCAACATTACATCCCAAGATAAAACTATCAGAAATATTCAGATATTTTACTTATGTAAATGTGGTAATATGTGGCCAAAATCCAAGCGACCCCCAGTTGCCCCTCTGGTTAGTTGGTTGGCAAGTGCCACTTTAATGTGACTGTAGCGCAAAATGAACCCCGAACCAACAACACCCCCACCTTATGCAGAGTAGTGGTACCCTACATTTTTAAATTTTTTTTTTTATGTCTGACCTTTAGACACACCACTAGTCATTTGCTCTGAATTTCTATGTTGAAATCTCCTTTTAAAGAGACAGGCTTCTACTGTACTATTTCTTGTGGAGCTACACAGCTCAGCATTACACAGCGAGACCAGCGGGTCACTATTCTAACTAGCTAATTAATGAACCTGTCAATCGCACATCAAAGGCAAGGCCCGAGGGAGTTTAAGGAACGGCAGGCTTGTTCTTATTTTGAATATTGACTACTGTTTTTCATGTGGATTCAAAGCTCTGCTGAATGATCTGAAAGTGCAGCATGGTGGCTTTCTGCTCTTATGAGCATCAGCAAAAGTTTCTCGTGTTTGATATGCATGGTTTGTGAGAAATTAGAGAGGACACTTTTTTTTGCAACCCGGGTGACGATTTGCATGTTGTGTGTTTGGACTATTCCCTCAAGAAAGTGAAGAAATCTGCAGTGACAGATGCTGATAGAATAAGGAAACCATATGTCATGACAAAGGTCTTTTTACCACAGAGGATCAGCCGTGTCGGTCTCTTCTTTTTACTTGTCTTTTGTGGTGACTCACATTAACATTTCCATGAGACATCTTGATGTCATTCTCCTGTCACATCCCCCTCTGTACAGCATGCATCTCAATGCTAATATGAAGGCTAGCGGACTGCGTTGTGCAAGTCTGAGCCTTCCCTACATCACATACTGAGATAATTGGCAGCTGTCAGTGTGAACACCTATGCCATCTTAAGTCACACAAGGTGTATGTGTGTGTATTTACAGCTCCTTGGTTATGTTTAGAACTTTGGCAAGTTGCATTGTTATGATGCATTGTGTGTCTGGTTTTCAAGAGAGCAGATAGAGGACATACAGAAAGACATTTTGATGAAACAGGTGTGAAGCCTAATGCAGGTTTAGGGGTAACACTAAGCAAAGTCTTCAGTGACCAGACAGCTGGGAGCTTCAAAGCCAGTTTCGTATCCACTGCAACAGCTGAGGAAGAGCTTTGCTTCAGTAGACGGCTTATGAAAATCTACGCACATTGTTTTGTGGAGTGTTCATTAAAGCTAAGCATATTTTTCTCCACGCAGCGATGACAGACTTTGTGTGGTTAATACATTGGTTTAATGATTGAGTTGTGCACTTTCAGTTCCCACTAAAGTTAGCTTCAATCCTGCACTTTTGGAGCGATGCAAGTAATTATTTAGACAATCAGCACCAATCTGCTCCCAAAAGGCTTGGAATTGCCGGCAAAGCCCCAAGATGCCATCACACCCCATTATTTCAGACACAACGGAGTTTGAATTTTGGCAGCTTGTATCAATGGGCTCTGTGATCAAACATGGCACAGAAAGTGAAGCCTTCCTCAGTGGCTGAAAGCTGATAGCTGATAGCGTGTGTTTGGCCTCAGCTCTATTTGAACATGAACTCAGATGTGTTCGTTGTTGTTTGAAAGCATAAGGAGGAAAGAATGAAATTTGTAGGACTAATTTGTAGGACAACGTGTAATTGGATACCCTGCACTCAGTTTAATCTGTTACCATGGTCACGATCCACCAATAATTTAGGTTAAAAGCTGACCTGAACATTCTCTTTAATGCACAAATAGACAAACGACAGAATCGCCCATCAAGCTGCCTAGAATTGCACAAAACATCTTATTTTAGTGGTCTGGATTTTCCATGTGAATCCGTGGGCATGGCGGTTAACAGGGCATTTACTCCACCCATCCATTTGCTATCGCTTGTCAGGTCAAGGTAGCTACTTTGGAAGTGTCTCATAGCAGACGTGCCGGACAAGCTCAGACATCCTGCAGGGAAACTCATTGCAACCATTGCATGAATATGAATTTCACTCAGGTCAGAGCTCATCATCGCAGGTAATGCCTGGAACATTACTCCACTGGTAATTTGGTTGCTTTGTCTTCAGGCTCAGCAGTAACGACCAAGGAATAAACAATGGGACTTAAAAAGTGTTAATGACAGAACTGTTCCACTTATATGGCTACAGTTTGAGGATGTATTCTAAATGCAACCTGAATAATGGATTTTGTGACTGATTTAGGATGAGGCCAGAATTCAAGAGTTTTTTTAAGAAGTGGGGCTGTTTGCCTTTGTTTGATCACATCCTTCTGACTGCAAATGTCACATATTCATTGGGCACAGTGTCGGGGATGCACCCATCACTATGTAAAGTGTTTGATTCGGTCCATTTTACAAACTGCCTATAATCGAGGAACTCACCTGCAGCACTAGTAGCCTCTCAGCAGATGCAAATGAACTCTCAATAATGTTTGATATTAGTTCCTGCCCAGAATTATGCAGAATTTGGCTCCGGTCAATAGAAAAACACAAAAGTCTGACCTGCTATTGAGAACACAGCCAAACTGGGAATGATAGTGCCTAGTCCCCTGAATTAAAAGTAGCAATTCTCTATGAAAAAAAAAAAAGATCGACCAAACTTTGAAACATGATGAATAGCAGAAGACAGGCAGACGGTCATATAAAGGCAAGATGTTCAATAATGTTCCTGAATAATTATGTTGTGGATAGACCAGGAACAGATAGTCTAATGTTATGTGACTGAACGAATGAGGAATTTTAAAAATGAATTGAAAAGCCATATGGATATAAGTTTCCTCCTGGATTCACCAGGTAGCTCACATTTAAAACCAAAGACCAAAGATTTTAAGCATGTCTACCGGGGTGTGGAGACATTCTGACAGGGCAACATAAGCAAAATCAAGCGCCATATTCACCTGGAGAACAAAATCCTTGCCACCAAGAAGCACAGAACTCAAATATAGACTGATGGTTTAACCCCCATTGACTGTAAGACTGGAGATACGACAGAATGCCATAAAATATGCCATGACTCAAGTCATCCGACAGACCAACATGCTGAAGCTGAAAAAAGGTAATTAAATTGTATAAAGTACTTCAAACTAAATGGAGGAAAAGCTGATCATTGCAGTCAAAGGTCTTCCGAGTCCCTATAATAGAACTTTAACAAACTACAGGGACTCGAAAAACAAAAACAATGCATGGAAACACATCGCTAGGGAAATTAACTACCTTGTTTTGCACCAGTAGCTAACCTGTGAGTTTAGTTTTATTTGGATAGCATGATTCAGATTTATTTTAATCAGAGTGAAAAAAACTGTCTGTTTATTTTCATTATGTTGCGACACAGTTACATGGTCTTGCTGTGTCTTTCCAAAGACACTGTATATCTCAAATTGGTGAATGTGTTTTCTCCATTTTTTTCGGTTTTCTAAAATTGTAGTGCCTTGGAATATCTCAGGCTCCATCTCCTGTGACATTTCAGAATTGTAACGTCAGGCATGTCTCCAAATTGTCTTATTGTATCCTCAGACCACCAGTCCGTCTGGTGAACTTGGACCCTAGATTATATTGAAGGTGCTGAGTAAGTTTATTATGCATCATGTGTGATGATGACTCAGTACCTGAATGTTTAATTAGCATTTTCTAAGTTCAGGCAGTTTCTTGGTAATTAGTACTAGGCTAAAATGTTATGTTAATTAGAGACATTACACTACTATAAGGCCTTCTACTCTGCAATTACATAACAGCTTTGCATCTAAAGATGATGATGACTAATACATATACACGGTTCATATGTCTCAAATCGGTTGACATGCAAGCTGGAGCAGCCCGTAATTGAACTTTAAAAATGTTTTCTCATTTGGTTCGCCCAACCATTTATCTAATTGGGTGCCTCCATAAAAGCTGATGAGCATGAGATGAGTGTAACTGAATGCTTTTCTGAGGCAATCAGTGACAACAGAATACATTAATTTGATCTGAATTCCAGTCTCAGTCAAACAAATGTGATATTGATCTCAGCGTGTCAGTGTGTCGTACCAACTAGGGTGTATCTACTTAATATAACATGACATATTTGGCAGACCTCAGGACCACCTGCTTGCTGCACAATTCACTATGTGTGTTTTAAAAATACTGTTTAATTCAGCAGGTGAAAATGACGTGTGTATGGCATATGTCATGAATACTCTCGCAGCATCTGCCTGCCTGGCACCTCTATCTCCCTCAAATGACAGATATGCACTGTATGGCATAGATACCACTATCCTGCAGCTGCACAGTACTCAACCCGCAGAAAATTGAGTTGTCCTTTAATTAAATCTTCAATTAAATTGCAATAACTTACAGCATATGCATCCACGGTAGCAACTTTCATTCAAGACATTCTGACTTAATTTAGAAAACTGCCGGCAACTATTACCTGATAGGGTAAGATGTGTGTAAGTGCATATGAACGTGCGATAAGAGCCTGACTCTATGTATGTGTGAGTGTGTCTGCATGTAGTAATTTCCTGCCTTGCCATTACAATTATGGCTGCCTAATGGAAACGCCATATTATAATATACATGAGTATAAGTAACCTTACAGATTCCATTTAGTGCCTTTTTGATAGCATGCATAACACCCGAAAGGAGGAAGGAACTGCAGGGGGAAACAGTACGGTTGAGGAAAAGTTAATCTATGGCAAGATAATTTCTTACCGCTTTCCCTTGACAAAAAAAAAAAACAAACAAACAGATTAGTTACTTGGCCAACAAAAGGTTCAAGCCGGCTCATTACATGGTCTGAGGTTTGTAGAAATGTTCCTGTTCTTCCTCCAAAGCCCCACTGAACTGTGTCCTTTCGTCTGATTTTTAGCCCAAACGCCCAAAACAACATAACAGCAACAAGAACAAAGTCCGGCAGCCATTCATAGAAAATTCCACAGTTATGAATAATAATCAAAATTCTGCTTGGGTCAGTCATGGCCTTGTTATTTTGCTGACACAGGTCCTCATTAGAGCCAGTCGATGATTAAAAACAAGCCTATCTCGTTGTCCTCCCATTCTCCCTCGCTCTCCTGTCTTCCCCTCCTCACTCCGTCCTTCCCTGTGCTGTTGGTTCAACATCAAAGGGGCCAATCTGCATAAAGCGAGAAGGGAGTACTGAGCGCTCAGCTTGTTTAGCTAGCCAGTGTTCTGGTGGTGCTGGCTGCTGGCAGATGAAAGGAAACTGCTCCACTAACCAAACCTCATAAGTACAGCGTCTTCTTTTTCAAACTGTCATGATAAAAGATAATTCTCTCAGTAAAAGTGAACATCCTCTCAACTATCACCAAGTATGCACATAATAATTAGGAGTTGAATGAGAACAGAAACAAACACTTCAGTCACCCTTTGACCTGTGGTGAGTCCCCCGGCTCCATAATTCACTTGTACTCGATTACTGGTTTCACTATCTTGCTTTGGCTATTACGTGCAATTTACCACTTAGATCAAGAGCTTGATGACCAAACAGAGATTGTTATAATAAGTGACCACATGTCACATTAATCACAGCGACTGGGTTAATTCGGAATGTGCGTGTGTGTCTACATGTCTGAGCATGTGTTTACACGCGTGTGTGCATGCTTGCTATGCATCACTGCTTTACGTAATGAGATTATGGGTTCTATTTTCGTGACAGCGCAGAGACTGGCAGAAGGAGCGCTACACAAGTTGCTGTTTTCTCGACCTTGGGATGCTCTTTCCCCATAAGGTATTCGTGTTCCCAGCACAGCGCACACAAGACACAAAGATGGGAGAAAGACATGCAATCAGATGGGTGTTTCATTCAAATTTACTATTTTTCTTTTAGATAGATATAGATAGTGTATAACGACTGTGAAGGATGAGTGCTCCCCTGAGGGTTCTGACTGTAACAAACCACTTTACCATCTTTACAGTGTAACGTTTATGAATATCCAACTCACCCTTGTGGTAAGTGTGTAATCACTGTGGAGGACGGGGGGGTGGAGTCAACTTTCTAGTGAATCATATTTCCTCACACTGACCGTGTCAGGCCACAGTGACCACCTTTGATAGGAAGGCTACACCACCATAATTGATAGTTAGTTCCTGCAGGACTTCTCACAGGAGCCTCCATTTAATCGTTCAGGCAGGCTGATGGTGAAGCGGTGATGGAATTGGTGATAAAGACTTGCGAGTGTGTGTGCGCCTCAACAGATGACATCCCCTACTGGATTCTTGGGTCACTCTCCTTGCAGCTGAGACTAATATTCATTCCATAATTCTTCTCTTTTGATGGATACATCTTATATAATCAGGCAACAGAAAGGCAATGAATATAGAATGAAAGTCGTCGATTTCTCTCCCATGTTGCTGGGGTAACAAGCAATTATTGAGTTCTTTCTATATGTCTATAGCCTATAGATCTGGCTAAACAAACCCTAAGTAGGCAAGACGGTCTTTCTCTACATACGGAAGCAGTGTGGTTGGGGCTGTAGTGAGAACAATACTCACCATCTATATTCAGAGATTTATTAACCAATGACAAAGTTACTGGCATGGATGGCAGCTGCCAAACAAATAAACTGAGGGTCCACTGGAAACTGGAATAGGGCAGGGAAAAGGGTTCAGGCAGGCAGACATGCTTTAGTTAACAGGGTGTCTGAGGCTCAAAAACAATTACCCAAAGCACCATGGAAACATCATTGGTCTGACATGAAATTAATAGAACTGGGCCAGTATATGAACTGAGAGGCTGATGAGGATTGAGATGCAGGTGAGGAGGTGAGCGGGGAAGTCAGGTGATGGGAAATGCAGGGAAGTTCGAGGGCATTTGGTGGAAGGAGGGTCTTGGGCAATAGAGAACGTGGCTGGAGGGAAGGGACAGAGAGACAGACAGTGATATAATGCTGTGTGAGAATGGAAGCGTGACACGTGCGATTTTCATTTAAGGTGTCTTAATTTATTAGAAAAGCTCCCCTCTTGGACCAGCACGGATGAAGCCAATCTTATAATAATTGCAGGTTTCAATTGACCAGAGTTCCCAGATGCTGTCTTAATTTAGATTACGCCAAAAATAGACTGCTGGTTAAAAAAAAAAGAAAGAAAGCGGGACTGAAGAAGATGGCCAGTCAGGCATTTAATTACAAGCACATGACACCAAATTCAGACTCTTGAAAAAGACTGGTGCATTCAAGAAAGCCATTTTTATTAGGCCAACAACTGGGTCTTTCTCAGACTTCCCTTTAATCCCTTGTGATTAAGGGTGAACCAAATCACTGTTGATTTCAGTTTTCTTTGTTGTCTCCAATTCCTCACAAGCATAACTATGAGCCATAATTGTCTTAATGAAGACGTGGATTTCCTCTCCTTCTTGTAGCATTTCTCTTTAATACATTTGCTTTTTATCATTAGAGGTACTGTGACGTTGGATGGACTCAACCAAAGTCCAGGTCTCGTTCCAAATGGCTAGTTACATGATTTGTCAGCCACTGGTTCCCTAGCAAGCTGGGATTATGCTCGACCTTTCACCTGTTGATTGCACCTCTGCAATACATGATCAGGCTGTAGTGTGCTTTAATTATATTTAATTTACTTTGTGATATACGGCAATAGTGGGCATCACATGTACTTGCATGCCTTGGTATCTCCATAGCCACCGTAGACTTGCCGCTTAAATGTTTTTAGTAAAGTGCATGTTGGACACCCGTAGTCTATCCTTAATGCATATCTATTCAGCCTAACGAAGACCATGTATGTCAAACAAAAATTCTGCTTAATTATAAAATACTGTATAAAATCCAATACAAATTACTACTCTAATTATTACTGATGAGACTGGGGGTCTTAAGCTAATTTTTGACAGGTAAATGTTTCTACTGTCCTGACATTCATTCATTCTTTGCAGAAGTAAATTAGCTGTCTTGGTGTGAGGGGCAGACGAATGAAATGTAATGAAAAGGGATTTGGACAGTTAAGAAGATTGAATGTTTTCCTTGGTAAGTCCACCAAATTTTCATGTTGACATTTGATTAAGCATGTTGGTGTTGTAGCCCTTTTGTTTTTACCTCTGAATTTTAATAGAGCAAAAATAATAAGACAAGTTGACATAAGTTACTTAAGATTTGTTAAGATGTTTGTTGGCTTCAGTATTCACCAAGTGAGACAGATACTCAGTTGATTCAGATCAGAAAGCATTAAAAAGCCCTCATACATTAGGGCAGAGTCAGCAAACTAAACCTCAATAATTGTGTATTTTCAGATCTATCATGCTGCATTGACACATTTCTTAGCCCCGTTTTCTTTCTTCACATAAAAATGGTTTCCAGTTGCTAATCAGCTTGGACTTTGGAGGCTCACAGAATGCAGTAACATAAAATGACTTCTCTGTCTCATGCTGCTCACAATTTAAGTTCACAAATTGCATCTCACTGGGGACAGACTAAATGAGCATTGTATTTCTCCCAAGATGGTAAGGCAGCAAAATGTGGGAAACAATGGTAATACATTGACTGCGCCTCTGAAGTCATTGTACATATGTTCACCTCCTTATTATGGGGCACCGAATGTAAAAATTCAGTTACAGTTTATTTGCTGATTTATTTTGAACACTTAGCTCACTTTCCTCACATTTGAGACAGAAAACTTGTAACAGCTCAGGCTTTTTCTTCCAACCTTTCGGCCCAAACGCCATGTTAAACAGCATGATATAGAGTGTAAAATTAAGTTATCTGGGTTAAGTACAAGGTGCGTTCAAAACTTACATGACAGGAAATATACCAACGAACAAGCTCACCTTGTCACGTCCGGGTGAAGCAGTGGAGGGACCCAAGCGCAGACAGCCAGTACGTAACATAGGGTTTAATGAAATAGCACTTACAAAAACAGAACGATTTCCAAGGAGCAGCAGAACATTAACCATGGAGCTAACAGACACCGATAACAAAGAACGCCCTAACATGAACCGGCACACAGAGCTTTACATGAACATAGATTACTCTAGGACACAGAGAACTGAACACACTTAAAAACACAGGACTAACGAGGGAAACAGACACAGGTGGACACTGGGAACAGGTGAAAGGGATTAACAGCAGAGGGAGACTAACGAGACAGGAAGCATAACCAAATAAGGAGGGAACCACCACAGGGAGGGAAACACTGGACACACAAAGGAAACAGACCAGGGACACAGGAGGACTCTAAACATGAAACACGAGACCACGGAACAAACACAAGTCAACACACATGAAAACACAGGCACCCCGACAAGGAACATGACACACCTTTTGCATATTTTTTAAGTTTTAAAAATATACAGATTAGCAAGAGCAGTTCATTTTAATAGTTAGGTATTAGTAATTGAATTTACTGGGAAAACCTCAAGCAATAAATAATATATGAAAAGAAAATGATGGCAGTTTATTTTGTGCAAATTGGCAAATTCGCACCCAAAACAGAGATTAACTTAAAAGCAGCAGTTTCTCATATGATCAACAAACTATAAAAACCATCTCATAAAGAAAGTCGAATGATTATAATGTCTGATAAAATAAGCAAAATTCTGAAAAAATGAAATATGTTTTTTTCATACATACTGTAAATTCCAGTGTGGCCAATATTGTCTTTCCACATGCTAACCACAGCAGTGTGAGGAACCTCATGAACTGTCAAAGAATAAAAACAATATTAAAATAAAGAGTCTGTCTAGACCTGCTCTATATGAATGAGTGCCTTTAAATAACTTTGTTATGATATGGCCCTATATAAATATAAATGAATTTAATTGAAAGAGTGTGTTTACATATTACTTCTTTGTTTAATTCATTCGTCATCTAATATGTCAGGTTTCGTCCCGCACCTATTGTAACAGGATTATTGTGGACTTTGGTTCTCACAGTATTTTACAATTCTATTGAATCATTTATTTATCACAATCAATAAATGTGGATTCCATACCTCTGTCTGAGAACGTTTAAATGATGACTCCATAGTAGATTTCCAATAGTGAATGTTTGATGACACATAAGGTAAAATTGTGTGTACAATAGTCATTTTTAATCCCCTACATGGCATTCTTATCACATGCTTATAATAACTCCTATTGGAATGCACTTCAAATCTAATTTTCCATCGTTTTCACTTCATTTTTTTTTTGTGGGTCATTGCCATTTAAGTGAAATTCTAATATTCCTCAAGAGGCTTAATAGACACGCACCATAAAACAACTAAGCCTCATAAAGCATAAAAGCTAATTTGTAATCCAATATAAGGTGATAAGATGATCAGCGTGGTCTTAGAATCACGAGTGTCTTCTACAGTATATCCCCACTTCATCTTACTGTCTGACACTAATGAGTCGGAGAAACAATGGAACAGTGCGTAATAGTATATAATGAATGAATGAATCCCTTTGTAGTGCAACAAAAAGGGTCAGAACCCAAGGTTGTTATTGTTGCCTTTAACAGAGAGTGGATTAACCCGGTGCTAGTGTGGATCTAACTGAATCGTATGCTAATGAGCCCATTAACAGTCTGAGTGTCTCACCCGCTGGTAAAAATGACACCAAAATTCAATCAGACTGAGTCACGTTGGCCAAGTTGAACAGTTGAATAACAATGATGAGAGATGAAGGCAAAAGGAAAATTGAATGGAAAAGTTAATTACAGATACATGTTTTAAAAAAGGAACTGCTATTAATGTAAGTGGAACAGACAAATTAGCAGTGGCAGTCAGGTGGCCATCAGGTGATTGGTTTGATCCCTGATATGGCATGATAGATCTGGATGAGGAAGTGAGAGAACATTGCCATACTCCTCTTCAATACCACCACTGAGGTGCCCTTGAGCAAGGCAGTTATTTCATACCAACAAAGCCTTGATATATCATTGACTTGCCAAATGTGTACGGCTGCAATGTTAGCAACTGACTACTTACACATCCATCAGACAGTCTTATATAGATGGGATTCACAGCTCAGTATCCCCACTTTATATTGGACAAATCTACATGGTTATATGGTGTCCGTCCAGTGCCTACGTTCAGTGTCAATGCAGGAAGTAGTATGATCTGGCCTTTATATAGCAGAATTACAGAGAGTAACGCATGTTACTTTTCTGCATGAGACCTAAGGTTGCGTCCCATCAGTTAATGTTTGGTTATATTTTAATTTTAACCAATTAAAATATAAGATCTATAGTATCTATATTGATTTCTCCCTCACCTCAAATAAGTGGTTTAGTTGCCTAACCATAAGCATACCTTAAACATAGTATATTTGCCATAATCACCATGATCCCCTAACCTTAAGCATATGTAATTATCATGCACATATGTTGTACAAAGAAGTCATTTAAATGATGACATTTGACGTTAAAAAAAACACTTTATTGAAAAAGAAAGAACATCATTGAAAGCAATGTTGGGTTTTGCAGAATCATCCAATATCAACGTATCAACTGAGCGATAGGGTTGCAAATGTTTAAACAGCAAACTTTCCTTACAGCAATGAAGAGCTCAGAAATTGTTTTCCCTAAACACTAACTGGCAGCATATGGTCCACCCGAGGTGGCTGAAACCAACAGGAGACTTGGTAAAGCTGTACTCAGTCTGTGTCCATTGATCTCATTGCTGAGCGCTGTCTATTTCTCCATGCCATGTTGATATTTGTGGAAGGTGATATGGCAATGCACTTTCTAGACTCCTGTTCCCATAATCCCTTAACATCCTTCTAGTTTGCAAAGCAAGAGGCCATTTGTGCAGTAAATGTTGTACAGTCTACTGGCTAATGACATAGTATACCCGAGCATACCCAAGGTGCTCCTGTAGCAAATGTGCGGGAATAAGGTGGAGCACCTAAGCACCGTCAGCGTGCACCCTACCACTACTACTACATGGATAGCCATAGTCTAAGATGACCAGTCATCTAAAATGCCCCTTGGTGAGATGGCTTTTAGTCAAGAAACCCCATATTATCAGGTGAAAGAACTCATTCATCCCTTGAGGTTCCCAAAGCAGAATATATGTCGATGTAAAACACATCAACTCCCATTTTCTGCTCGTTCACAACACATCTTCTCATGGGCATCAGCTTCGCAATGACACAGACTTTCCATTAGCTCCAAGATAAAACTGCTGTCAGGTTACTGCATGGCTACTTTGCTACCAGTGCCAAACGTGCCTTAACATGCTTACAGGGCACTGACTGCAACTTGCCAATGGTCTAAACAAATGGTCTAAAAAAAATGGTCCAAAAAAAAAAATGGTCTAAAAAAAAAAAATGAATAAATAAATAAAAAAGATGAAGAGAGGAAGAGGACAGAATCATGGTGAAGGATGAATTTTTAAGAATTATTTTAAATTCCAGGTTTTACTTTTCTTAACTGCTTTTTCTGTTTTCTTTTAAATGTGGTATTTTTATGTTTGCCATTTCTTATACTTTTTAAAGTTTTATTTTTCTTAACTGCATTTCTGTTTTATGACATTTTCTTGTGTTGAGCACTTTGTGCATTTAATATCTTTGTTGTAAAGCACTTTGAACTGCATTTCTTGTA